>JAEMWC010001903.1:50000-76130 GCA_016490735.1 Pachyseris speciosa | reverse complement strand
TTGTTCGTTCTATTGGGAAAGAAATGGGTATTGAGCTGCAAGATGAAGACATCTCCACGGCCCACCGTTTACCCACTTACAATAAAAGTGTGGACGACAAGATTATCGTCAAGTTTACACGTCGCAGTATTCGGGACGAGTTTTACGGAAAGAGGAAAGCAATCGCTGGCAAAGAAATTGTTAAATTTGGGACACTAAGGGCTCTTTCTCAAGACCCAAAGAAGAAATTATTTATTTCCGAGTCGCTAACACAAGCAAGAAAGAAGTTGTTTGGCAGTATTAACAAGTTCAAGAAGGACAACAAGTGGAAATATATTTGGACCAACAATGGGCGAATATACCTCAAGCAAGGAGACGGGGACAAACGCACGTTCACGTTCAACTACGCAGACGAGTTCGCTGACTTTAAAAGTAAATTTACTCCTGGATAAGCAAAGCCTACTCCTTTCTTTTATGTATTGGAAGCATATGCCTCAATTTTTCTGTTTCTAGCGTCGACCCTGGTAAGTCATTCAGTTGGAACAGTTCAAGTTATCTAATTATAATCACTTGACATGACTGTGAATTATTTATCTGAACTGCCATTTTATGGCTTAACCGACAGGAGAGAATTCTTGAAAGCTATAGGATCATGGGTGTATGATTCTGTTCGTACGCTTGAAGAAAAAGATTTATTTGAAAATGTTCTTGAAAGCCCTGACAAAAACGATCAGTTCTTGAATATTTTAGGAAATTTAAATATAGAGTCAAAATACTGCACAATCAAGCAATCTGGCACGTGCTTTCAAAAATTTAACACAAAAGGCTTCTCAATATTTAATTGTAATATTCGGAGCTTAGGATAGAATTTATGTCTGCTTAATGACATTTTGATAACCGTGAAGGAAATGCCTAGCATTATAACTATTTCTGAAACTAAGCTTAACGACAATAATCAACATCTACACAATATTAATATACCTGGTTACAATTTTGTCGGTGTGAATTCTATAACGAACGCTGGGGGAGTTGGTATTTATATAAAACAAAACCTAAATCTTTTTCGTAGGCAGGATTTAGAGTTTTCGTTGACGGTTTTGAAATGTGCTTTGTTGAGCTACCAAGAGAAAGGCAGAAGAGTATTATTGTTAGTTCCATCGATAGACATCCTTACGGCAATGCCGAACATTTCCGTGAACTTCTTACGCTGAAATTAAATCATTTGAACAATTGCGGTTATGAAGTATACATAGCTGGCGATATCAACATTGATTTTTATAAATATCACAGTGATAAGTTTACTTCTGAATATCTTGATATGTTATTCGATTTGGGCTACATGCCTCTTATCACAAAAGCAACCCGGATTACTGACCACAGTGCTACTCTCATTGACCACATCTATTCAAATTCACCACAAAAAGTTTGCTTGGCAGATCTCTCAGATCATTTGCCCTGTTTTTGTTCAATAGCCACCAAGCTTCCCGAGTATGCAGGTGACAGGTATTATAGAAACTATTCAAAATTTAGTGAAGCCAGATACCTAGCTGACATAGCCACGGTAGATTTCTGTAGTTTAGTTACTAATGATGTGAATGAGAGTATGGCTAAAATTATCTCTACATTAGAAGGGATAGCTAACAAGCATGCGCCCATTGAATGGGCATCACGATCTAAACGAAAATTGTTAAGAAAACCCTGGATTTCTAAAGGAATATTTCAATCAGTTAAAGAAAAGCAGCGTTTGCTTAAAACTCATTTTTTTTCTGGCGACCCCCTTAAAATTAAATATTATAAAGTTTTCAATAATAAACTTACTAAAATCAAGGACTTAGCCAAGCAGAAATACTTTAAGAAACAGTTTGAAATTAACAAAGGCAATATGAAAACAACATGGAAAATGATTGACTTATTAATAAATAGAAAGAGAAAAAACTCCCCTACAATAAGTAAGATAGTCCATAACAACAAAAGTTATACATCTAAATTGAATATATGTAATCAGCTAAATACATATTTTGTTAATATAGGCCCAATTTTATCAGCTCAACTGCCAAACCATATTAACTCTAATCCTACAAGGTATATTACTAGAAATTTTCCAAATAGCTTTATGTTTAGGTATATTCACTCGTATGAAGTGCGTGACTTAATCTCTAACCTAACACCTGACACGTCGTGTATAGGAGTCCCCGCAAAGTGCTTTAAGTTGGCCGGAGACCACATCTATGAGGCAATGACTGAAGTTTACAATCTCTCCATAGAGCAAGGTTTTATGCCTGACATTCTCAAAATTTCCAAAGTAACTCCAGTGGACAAAGGTGGTGATATCACTGACCCGACTAACTTTCGCCCTATCTCAGTACTTTCTATATTTACACAGATTTTTGAAAAACTGGTATGTAAGCAGTTAACAAGCTATGTTGAAAAGCATGCCATTTTAAGTCAATACCAGTTTGGCTTTAGGAAGGGCAGATCGACTGAACAAGCCATTTTAGAAATTACTGACAATTTAAGGGAAGCAGTAGATAATAATCTATTTACATGTCTTTCTCGACTTCGCTAAGGCCTTTGATACCGTCAATCATGCTATACTGTTAAACAAATTAGAGAAATATGGGGTTCGGGGACTCCCATTGAGTTGGTTTACTAGTTATCTCACCAATAGACAGCAATATGTTAGCATTGATGGTGTGGAATCTTCTAAACAAACTGTTAAATGTGGTATCCCGCAGTTCTCTTGGTCCCCTTCTCTTTCTACTATACATTAATGACATCCCTAACTGCTCCGATAAACTGTCCTTTAGAATATTTGCAGATGATACTAATATTTTTGTGTCTTCCTCAAACGCCGTGGAATTACAAAACTTAATTAATCAAGAATTATCCAAAGTTAAAGAGTGGTGTGACTTAAACAAGCTTTCCATTAACCTAACGAAAACTAATTATATGATAATTAAATTACCCAAAAGGAAGACAAACATAACATGGGATGTAAAACTAACTAACAATGATGGCTCTGCCTATGGCTTAGAAAAGAGAACTTACATAAAATATTTGGGCGTACTTATAGACGATACGCTATCATGGAAACACCAGGTCTCCTATCTTTGTACTCGAATCTCTAGAAACACAGGAATTATCAGCAAACTTAGACATTGCACCTCCCTTTCACAACTTAAACAACTATACTATAACCTCATCTATCCTTATATATCTTATGCGATAACCTCCTGGGGCAGTGCATTTGCTACCCAAATTAAAAAAAATCCAAACAAAACAAAAATCATGTTATTCGTCTTATGTTCTTTGCCACCTTGTATGGACCAGATACAGACAGTGCATTACCATTACTTAACTTACTGGATTTACTTACTGTTAAGAATATCTATAAATTAAAGCTTCTTAACTTCACTCATCAATGGCATTCTAAAAATTACCAGATATCTTTAGCCAGCATTTTCGCTAGCAAGTGAGGTCCATACATATAATACGAGATATGCTTCAAAAAGTAATTTTTACAAACCACGTTTCAGGACTAACATAGGGAAACAAACAACATCGGCTATGGCGACTGAAATATGGCAACAGCTCTCCACCCATATTAAAAACCTATCAACTTATAATTTTCTAAAAAATTGAAAGAATACTTGTTGGCCGAACAATTAACATACTGAAATTATTCTAATTATATGGCCATGCACTATTATGACTGTTTTCTTTTCTTTTCTTTTCTTGCCATCTATGTGTTTTCTTTTTTTCTTTTTTGTAGTGTGTTGTGTATGTCTTACGATGTTGTGTATGTCTAGTTATTGTGATGTCCTGTACATTCAAAACTACCTTCAAAGAGCTAGCTGCTTGCTCGAAAACCTTACGGTTATCTAGCTGCTAGGCATTTCCTTCTATGTAATAATATTTAGTCACTAAATATTATTACATAGAAGGAAATGCCTAGCAGCTAGATAACCGTAAGGTTTAAATTGTAATTGATTTAAATTGTAATTGATTAGTTTATGTGTTAAGTTGCTAATTATTTAATAAGTTTTACAAACCGTGTAATGGAAATGTGCATAAAGTGTTGTTGTTGTTCGGAAATGGCCTGTAAATGGCTCAGTAGAAAAGCGCGCACAAGCTGAACTCTCATATCAACTCGGAGTCATCCAAATTGGACTCGATACCTTGAACTCTCAGCTGTTGAGAAAGCGTGGACTAAACACTTAGCAGTAGCTGATGATTTCCCAACTGAAAGCCACTTTGTGTAGCAAATGGAGCAGAGAAATTTAATTCGAAGCCTCAAGATCATAGGGGCGGGACAACAGATTTAGCGCCCTAATTTCAAAAAGCCATTGGCTAAGTAATAACAATAACCTAAACCTAAGAAGCTAAATTAAAAATAATTCATAATGATAGTTCATCATGCCCTGTCAATGTTCACGAAAAATCTAGGACCAGAGAAAAAAGTCCGGATAATCGAGGTTCGCCTGTTTGTCGAAACACTGAAGCCCCTTTATATTTAAAATACAATCAGCGGTCAGAGAGGTACTTTTGGACTAAGTAAACTTTATGAATGGCTTCCTAAGCATTAGGGCCATAGTGTTAGTCTCACCCTCAATCAAAATTGTGCCTAAAACGGGTTGAATAAGCTAACTATTGATCACTTGAAATTTTCCTATGCAGCTACTGGAGACCTGGGAGCCCAAGGCCCATCTGGACCTCGAGGACCCGTCGGACCCCAAGGGGAAAAGGGAGAACCAGGGACATCAACACAAGGATTAAAAGAGTCTCCTGGTCTTCCCGGACCCCCAGGGAAACCTGGAGTTCCAGGTATTAGCGCATCGGTAAGTGTGGTGGACTTCAGTGACAAAAGGTTGATTTTAGATAGTGCTCGTGAACGGTATCGGTGTACTGTCACGATATTCTGGGTCATTATTAGAGACATAAAAAAAAACATTTAATAATGGGAAAGAGTGAAAAATCAATTCGTCAGGGAAGCCGATAAGCACCAAAGAGACAAGAATAAATGCAAATATTGCGAGGACGATGAAGGATGGAGAAGATAAGAACGGTGAATTGGTGAATTGTATTGCGCCTTGTATGGCCGCATATTTTTTAGCTCCGTCTAAATCTCTTTTAACACTCGCGCCAATGGCCCACAACCACCTCACAAGCTTTCGTAAAACCTTACTGAATACTCTACGGTCTCCCTACCGTGGGAAACGAGCGGGTCGCCTCGTAAGAGAGAGAGAAAGATCCTCCATCAAACAGATTGCTGTTGTTTCAACGCGAAAAGTTAGCGGCCGTCCTTGGTTTTCAGGTCCGTTTCGCTGCCACAACCCTGCGAACTGTATTCCAATTACCCCAGCCCCTACAAATGGAAAATGGAAAGGTTCACTGACGGCGTATGTACCATCTTTATTTGTCTCGAATGTCATGTCCTTGGCTCCCAAAGCGGATGAACTGCGCCATGTTGTCAAGTATGCTAATTTAGATCTTGTTTGCATTACGGAGTCGTGGCTTAAGAGCCACATTCATGACAATGTAGTTGCGCTGGAGAGCTATAATATCATCCGCAGAGATAGAACAGAGACAGAACATGGCGGTGTGTGCGTGTATATCAAGAATACGATAAATTTTACAGTTTTAGAGGACTTAAATGACCCTTCTTTCGAGGCGTTATGGATTCAAATTAGCCCTACTCGTCTCCCAAGGGGCTACAGCTCTATTATTCTTGGAACGCTATATCACCCGCCAAGCGCTAATGACTCTGCTCTGCTAGAGTATTTGGAGAGGTGTTTGTCATCTATCGAATTACAGTTTTCCAACTGCGGCCTTTGTTTAGTGGGAGATTTTAACAGGCTACAAACCACGCGCCTTAGAAACAACTACAGTTTAAAGCAAATAGTGAATTTCCCGACGCGAGGAGAAAGAACGCTCGACCTAGTTCTCACCAACCTCCAAGACTACTACGAAACCCCAACCCAACGCCCTCCACTTGGCCTTTCGGACCACATGTCCATAGAAGTTCAACCGAAGGTGAGGATAAAGTCCAACAGCTCTACAACCACCATAAGGTCGAGGGATATGCGTCCTAGCAAGCGCCTAGCAATGCGCACTTATCTAGAATTAGTGGATTTGGACACTATACTCAACTCTACAGACAGTTGTGAAGTCAAAACCTCGCTCTTGGAACAAATCATCAGAACTGGTCTTAACCATGTCATGCCTATGCGCACGCGCAAGGTTCATTCAACCGAACCACCTTGGATAACATCAATTTTGAAGAACTTGATACAAAAGCGGCAGAGAGCCTTATCGCGTGGTGACGACCAAATGTTTCGTGTGCTGAGAAATCGCGTTAACCGCGAGCGAAAGATGTGCCGCGCCAAGTACTACCATGCCAAGGTGGAACATCTGAAGAAATGCAAACCATCTGAGTGGTGGAAGGAAGTAAAAAAGCTTAGCGGGTGTTCCCTTGCCTCCACGGCGCAAAGTGATATTTTGAAGTCGCTACAACATCTACATGAGGGTATTGACCAAATCAGTCTAGCAAACATGGTCAATGAGGCTTTTCTATTGCCAATGCACTGCTTCACGCCGCTACCTGCTGTTTTTCCGTGCACTTCTTCCAGTAATTCCCCTGAGAATCCCCTTGTTGTGTCGGTTGAGTCAGTTCGCAACAAACTATCCAAGTTGAACCCGTGCAAAGCTAACGGTCCAGATAACATTCCAGGATGGCTGTTAAAGGAAAACGCAGACATTCTAGCTGGTCCGGTATCAGACATCCTGAACTGCTCGTACCGTGAAGGACGCCTGCCATCGTCGTGGAAGGACGCAGATGTAGTCCCTGTGCCTAAGCAAAAGCCCGTCCGGGAAGTAAACAAACATTTACGCCCTATCTCACTGACTCCCATTTTGTCCAAGATGTCTGAAGATTATGTGGTTGACGCTTACGTCAAACCTGCTGTGCTGGAGAGGATTGATCCTCAACAATTTGGGACCGTACCTAAATCGTCTACTACGCATGCGCTTATTAGTATGTTGCACTCCTGGCTGGAATCGACTGACGGAAATGGAGCTACTACGAGAGTCATGCTGTTTGACTTTCGCAAAGCCTTTGACTTAATTGATCACCATGTCTTAGCCAAAAGCTCTCCGCGTATGACTTTCCGAAACCGATCATGTGCTGGATATTGGATTTTCTAACGAATAGAAGGCAGAGGGTGAAATTGAGTCGTGATTGTGTATCGGAATGGCGTGCTGTACCGGCAGGAGTTCCTCAGGGGACGAAACTCGGCCCCTGGTTATTTCTAATAATGATTAATGACTTGAGTGTGGCAGAAACGAGCATGTGGAAGTATGTAGACGATATTACCCTCGCCGAGTGCGTGGAAAAGAACGGAGCCAGCTCCTTGCAGTTGCGTGTTGACGAACTTGTTTCGAAGTCTCAAGCTGATGGTTTTCAGTTGAATGAATCGAAGTGCAAGGAACTCAGAATATCATTCTCAAAGTCAGAGAATACTTTAGAGCCTGTCACTATCAACGATACGAACATTGAGGTTGTTCCATCCGCTAAATTACTAGGTGTTATGATATCTAATGATTTGAAGTGGAATGCACATGTAGAAATGATATGTAAGAAAGTCTCAGCGCGTCTCTACTTTCTTAGGCAATTAAATCGCGCAAAAGTGCCGACTAACGACCTTCTATGTTTCTACACCACCTGCATTCGCCCAGTTGTAGAATACGCGTGTCCAGTCTTTCATACTGCTCTACCGCAATATCTCTCCGAGGAGTTAGAACGCCTGCAGAAGCGTGCACTGCGCATAATAAGCAATAATGAGCTATCTTATAGACAGGCTTTAGAAGTGTTTAATATACCTACCTTGTATGACAGGAGAGAGGCAATTGGTAATTTAATGTTCCAAGAGATAAGTAATAACAATAATCACAAGCTTTATTCACTACTTCCACCACCTTACCTCGGCACTGTGCGAACACGGAAAAATCGCAATTTCCAAGTCCCACGTTTTAAGACCAATCGTTTTAGAGACAGTTTTGTTATAAGCCATTGTCGATAGCGCGTCCTTTTATCAGTTTATCTTTTTAGTTGTATCTTAATTGTAATTTAGTGGTTACATAATGATAAGTTTTATTATTGTCAAATTCTTACCAATTAATTTTCTTAATCACTAACATATATAGTTGTAATTTACATTTTACATTTGTAAAATATTATCGTAATTCAGCTCTCGGGCTGCAAGGGTATTTTTAATAAACTATCTATCTATCTATCAGGATTACAAATGACCTTTTTGAAAATTGAGGCTTAACTTTTCAAAATCGAAAGACCGTGACGTAGCTCCTTAAATTTAAAGTTACACTTTCATAAGCTGAAATTCAAGTTCCAGAACGAGATTTTTACTCACTCGCTCATCCTCATCATGTCGAATGGCACTTAAGGTCTTTATAGGGAACAGAAATCTCATCTCCCGAATTACCGAGCTAAATGCTTCCTGTATTTTCCACTCCCAAAATAATGGTACTAGCACTCAGCTTTTCCAGTGTGAATTGAAACAACATTTCCCTCAAGGAGACTCATATATGTTTTTGTCAAACTGTAATCCGAATTTCTGACTGAGACAAACCCCTGGGTACTCCAAGACGGGTGCCTCTCTAGGCCCCACGGAGCTCCTCGACTGGAATGGGATTGACTAGAAGCTACAACGTAGCCTAAGGCAAACAAAGTAACATTTTTTGTTGCGTTACATTTTAGCCCGACGATTTGAAAGCGTTAAGAGAACAGATGAGAATACTGTCAATATAGTCAGGGAACTGGAAACTAAAAGTAAGTACAGCTTCTTAATTTAATTTAGTCCGATCCAGACCGTTTATAGAAACCACAAAGGCTACGAGAACGAGTACGTCAAAGCGAAAAGGTTCTTATGCAGTGGACCGGGGTCGACTTTGGTTTGACCGCTCAACGAGAAGCTAAAATGGCTAAACAAAAAGCCTGTCTAATCCAGTAACTCAAATTTAAACAACATAAGGCGGAAAGTAGAAAAACAGCTAAGATGTCTACGGAACTAAACTTGTTTCTAGGAGGTTTGAAAGAAATAAACAGATGAAATGGTCACCCTTTCGTATTTTTCTTGTGTTTCGAGGCGAGTTGTTTGAACCAAAGTAGATGCAATATTTAAAAAATATATATTTTAAAAATATTTTAAAAACAATTGTAAATTTGTACAGCGCATTTTCTATGACGAGATAATAAAATGCGCTTTTACATGTGTAGTAACGTATTTAACAATTATCCTGCGAAATCGCGTGGAATATCATCTGATACTTAGCCGGCGACGAATCCGTAGGCCGATATTCCGCAAGATTTAGCAGGATAACTGTTTTGTTATTCAACACACTGCTAACCAATGTGGCCCGGGGTCGATTCCCGGACCCGACGTCATATGTGGGTTGAGTTTGTTGTTGGTTCTCTTCTCTGCTCCGAGAGGTTTATCTCCGGGTACTCCGGTTTTCCCCTCTCTTTAAAAACCAACACTTCTAAATTCCAATTGGAGATTGGGCAACCACTCCCCACGTTATCGAGCTTAAATAAATACTTTACTTTTAACAAAGCAAAATTCACTGAGTTCAGTTATGGCAGAAAAAATGGTGTAAAACCGCCATTTGCCAGGCTCCCGACGCACGAAATCACGTATATCGCAGGATATCTGTCGACCGTGATTGAATGTCATTCTGAGTTTGGCTTGTCACCTATACAAGTTGCGTGGTGTCCTTCCGCTCAGCACGCGCTCCTGTTGTTAGTTTATTGTTGTTTGTTGTTGCTGGTCAGTTTTTTAGTTGTGGGAGGAGGGGAGGGGGTGGATTGTACACGCAGGGAGCAATTGACGAGGGTTGTAAAATCATGTTTGCACTTGTAATTTGTTCCTACGCGAAGAGGATTGAAAAGCACTTTTCCCTCTCCAAGCTTAATTTTTGATTCTAATGAGGAAGATTTTCCATTAATAATACAATGGCAATAACCAATAAAAATGATAATGGCAAAAGCAAAATCAAAGTTATAAATGGGTGTAATTCATAACGGGGAAAAGGGGTGAAGTCTGAGCGGCTGACATGTAATTAAACACGCAAAGGTCTAATATAATTTAGTACTTTACATTATTGATTTATAAGTTATCAAAGTATATCAGGATCCCATCACCATGATGATAATTATACAGTATAGGATTAAACATGCTTAGTATCTTTCTTTCTTTTCTTGTTTTCTTTTTAGTTTCCAGATGTGAATGTACAGCTGGGTTTCAACGGGGCGTGGCTAAAAGGACCGATGCTACCATGGAACCATCGACTCTAGAGAGCATGGAATCAGAAACCCCAGAGCCTACTACAAAATTCCTATTATTTGATACTCCAGCTCGTCGTTAAAAACATTTTATATATTGCATTGTTTACTACTTTTCTTCTTTAGAATTCTCCCTTTTGTTTCATACAAGAATCAGGGTTTATGTTTACCTTAGGAGACGTTCAGAACGCAGCAAACGTTTTAGGAGGAACGGAACCTCTCAAACACGTTCACACGTATCAATCAAGATTCCAGTGAAAGGCGCCAATTTCGGCGTACAGTTTGTCTGATTTCGCAATCATCTTAACGGACGGAGAAAATTCAACCTGCTCGTTACTTTTGAAAAGTGCAACCTTTCATTACATTTATTTTCGCTCACTTTATAACATGCACAATTCTGAAATGTTTAAAATTTATTAGAACATTTACAGTAAAGCACCTAATGTTTTGACTTATTTTTAAAGTCATGAATCATGAGTCATCAATGCTGAAGACGCATAGGTCCGTTTTTCAGGGGCGACGGAGTTGGGGTCGAAGTCAGACGTGTAAAGCGAAACGAACTACTGAAAATCAAACTGCTGAGAAACCTGCAGAACAGACTTGTAGGGGCCGAGTGTTTTCTTCAGGAATGCCTTTGTATGAACGAGGATATTGGGAGAATACAAAATGTGACCAAGTGGGTGGGCGCCAGACTCAATATTGGGCAACCCCATTCCTCCCCGCCTTAATTCGCTCTTCGAAACTCTTCGTGATTTTGAAAACTCAAGATGACGGCCTAATGCACGAAACGGCACTTGCCCATCGAAAAAAGAACGCCTGCAGTGCAGACCTCAACAAAAGACTCCTTAACAGAGTTTCGGATTCCGCTTATGACACAGTCGCTTGCGATCTGTTGAAAAGTAGATTGTCAGAGTCTCAATAACAACCAACGAGCATTGTGACTGGTCTGTTATTCCACCATTACAATCTAGTTTTAACTGGATCGGAAGCGACGTAGTAATAAGCCGAGTCGCAAGAAAATGGAGGCCTTCGGTTTCTTGTGGGCCTTGTTCCGTCGAGCTTATGCACATGTTATTGCTTTCCCTGTGGGTTGACCCCCGGGCTAGCCAGGGGGAATGTAAAATCAGTCAAGCAAACTTGAGGAAACTTGCAAGACAAAGTCCCCTGGGTGCAGTGCCTCTCAGCAGAAAATTCCCTTTGACATCCTTTACAAAATTTTGAATTCCTCCACTCTTTGATCTTTGATCGTAACACAATGTCGAGATTTTCCCCTACCCCGGACAAAGAATCCAATTCATCTCCTCGTATGCCCCACATATCTCCCTGGTCGTCCCCGGGTCGACCCCACGGGGAAGCCGATGCATGACATGTGCATTACGACTCCGCTTAGCATGCCCTGATTTCCACCACGTCGCAAATGCTATTTCGACTTCGACTTCGTCGCTAGTGAAACCAGCCACTTTGTGGAGAATGGTCCGTCGTTTTTCTTTAGATACTTTATTCAGTGTAAGCCATTTGATGTTACATGTATGTTAACTGACAAAGACTTGCAACGTGTAAAACAGTCTCCAAAAAAAAATTCTTTTAACTAAAATTTGTGTACATATATATCACGCAGACCCGGTCCCCGTTTAAGTCCAGCCTGCATAACAGGCGGCTAGGTTAAGTTATCTTTTAATTTTAGGTTATCGCAAAACGTTTACAAAAAAAATTGTAAGGATTACAAGTTTAGTTTACGTAAAACAAAGACCAACGCGCGAGAACTGAAGTATTCTGATAATACATCTCTCTGAACAAATTAGCCACCTCAGCACATGCTGTTGTAGGTTACGAGCAGTCCCTCGTTCGCCGCTTAGTGCGCGAGGCTAAAACAAAACCGGAGAGAGAAAAAATGGCCGCGCAAAACTAGACGTGAGAGGGAGCGCCCTCCACCCCACCCCTTTCGCGTCAAGATCTCGCGCGGCATTTTTCTCGATCCTCTTTGTTTTAGCCTCATGCTCGACGAACCAAGCGGCGAAAGAGGAACTGCTCGTAGTCTCATGCAGTTGTGTTAATTCTGTTACTACCGCAAGCTTCAGACAAATGGTAAGCTGACCAGCTAGCTGCAACAGTAGATTGCGCACCAACACTTTCACAACAAGGTACTGAAAATTGTTTATTTTCCTTTTAAAATTATTTATTCGGCTTATTCATGTTGTAAGTATTATTTCAAGGATTTTGCACTTCAATTTAAAAAGTGGCTCTACAGTTCAAATGCGGGTTTTCAGACAAAGATTGTCTCTTCCTTTCTTTTCTTTGTCAGTACTGTTCCAGGCTTGTGCTGGGCGTCAGGGTGTTTATCAAGGTCCATAGGACAGTGGCTTACCTGTCGACAAAAACAAAACAAGAAATCAGGAAGAACAAGATTTTCGCAGCGAACAGCCTAAACCTCTTCGCTAGCGGCTTGCGAAGGGGTTCAGGCTGCGCACGACGAAAATCAAGTACGTGACCAGTCCTCGTACGCGACGACGGGTTCATAATTTCCGCCAAATTATTCAACTCAAATTAATTTTTCCGCCATTTTTTCAATAGCTGTGCCGATTTTGTATTGGCAAGTTGATAAGTGGTAATTATCAAAGGATTAGAGCGTGACGAACAAAAACAACTTCGTCTCGAAAAGTCGCAATTCTTGTGTGTGGAGGCATACCAGCAACCACTGACGAATTCTTCTCGTCAAAGCCGGGCACGCTAGGCACCTACGCTCCTTAGCAATGTTCTCTTTCATTGTAGGTACAAAATAAATAAAAAAATAAATAAACAAACAAATAAATAAATAAATAAAATAAATAAAATAAAATAAGACGTCAAACATTTTCAACAGTTCGACAAAGAAAAGCACAGGGATGACCGCATAAATCTACATGTAGGTAATCAGATGTGCAACACGTTAATCTCCACTGAAGGTGGCTCAAAAGGGTTCGTTATTTTTAAACACCAACTCTTCGATGGATTGATACTCCCACAAATTTCGTTTGTTTTCTTGAAAAAGGTATCAAAACATTTCCCAATTATTTAAAAAATCTGCACATGGTGTTTCAGAGCCTCTCGAAATTATCGAAAAATTAAGGTGGCTCTGAACCCTATGTACCGATTTTTTTAAAACTGCAAAAAGATGTATCTTTATATGCTGATTGCAATTCAATAACAAAAACTGCGGGTCATCCGACTCGTTTTTGGCACATAACGCCAAAATTAAGCGTTTTTCTAAGAAGCTTTACTGTTGCCATGGTAACCTTATAGGTTAAAACAGTGATCACAACATGTTGACAAATAACTGGGAAACTTTTGATACCATGTTCTCGGAAACAAACGAAAAATTGTGGGAGTATCAATCCACCAAAGAGTTGGTGTTTAAAAAAACGAAACCATTTTGAGCCACCTTAATCGCGCCAAATTAGCATTTTCCGGCGATTGGTGCCGATTGTACGCTCTCCCGGGCTTGAGACGGACTGCATGATTTCCCGCCCTTAGGATAACCGGCACCTCTATCCGTTTTTGTACCGGTTTCTCGCGCTAAGCAGCGGTTGCATTTCTCCCGCGCTTACCAGTAGTAGTATGGTTCATTTCGTGATTACTTATATTGGAACGCTCTAAAAGGTTCTAAACGTTTGGTACTCACAGGACTCGCTAACAACGTCTGCTTGAGATCATAAATCACGGCCGAGTCTTCCTGGGTTAAAAACGTGACAGCAGTGCCAGTTTTTCCTTCACGACCGGTTCTACCAATACGATGTGTGTAGGCTGGCAACGAATAAATACAAAACAGGTGTGAGATATTAACGTGTTAAAAAGTTACCAACAACTTTACAGGCCGTCATTGCTGACAACGTACAACAAAAATATACAAACACAAACGGCGACAAAATAATAAGAAGAACTAAAAACAATAGCAGCATTAACAAAATAATAATTTAAGATACCAACGGGTGAGAAGCCAAAAGCAAGAACAAAACTAGTGCCACTTCTGGGCTTCATCCGAAGAGTAACAGTTTTAAATTGCAAACGACGGACGCTCGAACAAACTAAGCGATAGACCTCTCGAGACTAGACTATCGCCGAAGGAGAATTCAAGAGTTTCTTGGAAAGAAGACTGTTGGTAGTTCTACATCATGTGCATTAGTATTTTCTAACTCAACACTAACCTTCTATGGACTTGGCCATGTCATAGTTAATAACAAGCGATACATCCCTGGCAGGGCAGTAAAGTACACAAGTTAATACTGAAACCATCACCAAACAAAAAAAAGAGATTAACCAGAGTTCAAGCTGCATTAGTCAGTGACATCGCTACTCGTGCAAAGAAAAATTTTGAGAGAACAATACTCACAGCAATAGAGGCTAAACAAAATACTAGAGAGTGGAAGTCATTGCAACGTACTTGATATCAATACCACGACCTGCCACATCAGTAGCCACGAGGATATCCTTAGCACCAGACTTGAGACTGGACAAAGCGAACTCTCTGTAAAACAAGCAAAGGAAACATGAAAGCCTCGTCTTTAAAGTGATAGCCGGTGTCGGTCCCACTTACAGTGTAAGAACCCTTTAAACCATTTTGCAGAATTACTATGCACACGTTCTCGTGCATTATTGGAAAGTACCTTGAAATCTCTTACCTTCTTTGCATTTGTTTCTTTGAATCTTACGTCCGAGACAATAGGGAGCTTTAGCAACAACGATGGCGACGGCAACGAAACCTCAATTCAAAATTAAACTTTTCGACTTTGTTACTCATTCGGGACTACTCGAATTTGTTTAACTTAGAAAATGCTGGCCAACTATTCAGGGACTATATAACTACGAACGGCGTTAAAGTAAGGAAACAGAAAGAAAAATTTGCCGCCAGGCCCTCACGTTCTCGAAAAAAACCTAAAGGCCCGTTTAATTGTTGAACCAAATTTCGGTTGCGTTTGAACAGATCGTCCCATGACAACATTGTTGAAAGCGTAAAAAATGTTGAAAGCTTGTTGAAAGCGTGTTGAATCAAATTTAAATCGGTTTAAACTTTCATTCAACGTCGATTCAACTTTTCCTTTGTTGTCGAAAATGTTGAATGGTGTGTGAAACCGTTGAACACTCCTTTCAACAATTGTAGAGCACACGCATTGGTTCATTTATTTCACACTATTTACATAAAATTAACATAGAAAGAAAAGTATAATTACAACAGATGATTACATGATAAAATAAATACAGTACAAATTACAAAATGTGTGTGGAGGTCAAAGTAGCAAAGGCTTTCTAGTTGACCACCACACTACTTTTGGATAAACAAAGAAATGGCACTTAGCTTTATTGGGATATAGGAGATGTTTGTAGAGCTTAGGATTGTTGTACAAGAGGAAATTACATGTATATGATTTAAGATATGTTAGAGATATACTGAACCAAGCAAGGAATCTGTACAGGACAAGCTTAATAAAAGAAAACAAAAGACAAAAGCAAAAAAGAACAAAAAAGACAGAAAAAAAACATATACAAACAAACAACCAACAGCAACAACAGCAAGCAAAAAACAGAAACAAAGGAATGGAAAAGAATAACACATCATCAGCAGCAACAACAGAAGCAGCAATGACAAGATCAAAATATAAGCGGACAATTATATTATTATTATTATTATTATTATTATTATTATTATTATTAACTCTATATTATTATATTACTTACATATGGATAATTACATACAATATATTTGATCACTGAACAGATTATATATTATTTGATTGACAAAAGATCAGGTGGGCCCTATAAAGTTTCTTAAACCTGTTAAATGATTTTGTTTTTTTCAATGGCAAGGGAACATTTCCCATAAAACAGAAGCAGAGTACTTAAAAGTAAATTTGCCTATGTTAGTTCTAACTTGTGGTCGGTGAAAATTGAGCCTGGCAGAATTTCTGGTGCTATAGGAGTGGACATTTGTTGTAGGTATTAAGAAATTATGGAAAATTGCTGGAACAGTTGTTGGATTGTTATATAATTTAAATGCCAGTGAGCAAATTTTGAATCTAACAACATTTTCAAATTTTAAAATTTCGAGGATTTGGTAATAAGGGAAAGAGGGTTCTCGTTTGTTTGCAAAAAAGATACTACGGATGCATTTATTTTGTTTAGTACAGATCTTACTTAAATTAGTCTGATAAGTGTTGCCCCAACACATTGCACCATAATTAAGATAAGGGTAAATAAGTGCATAATACAGTTGTCTTAACATCTTTAAATTCAGGTAATTCCGCAATTGGTAGAAGATTCCAAGGTTTTTAGTCAGTTTGCCTTGAACATGTGCTATTTGAGTTTTCCAGTTCAAATGCTCATCTAAATAAATGCCTAAATATTTGATACTAGTTTTGCGATCAATGTTTAAAATGTTGATATTGTGTATAGTTGGCTTCTGTGGAGATGTTATTATCATAAAGTTTGTTTCCTTCATGTTAATAGACAGTTTATTGAGATTGCAGTAGTTAATTACTTTCTGAAGTTCTAAGTTCATAACTGCCTCAAGATCTTTTGATGTTTTAGTAGCATAGAAGATATTAGCATCATCAGCAAAAAGTCGAAAGGAAAGCATATCTGACGAGTTGGCAAGATCATTTATGTATAGAAGAAATAATAGTGGTCAAAGGGTTGATCCCTAAGGAACTCCACAAACAATCTGGAGAAAATTGGATTCAGCATTACCTAGTTTCACACATTGAGTTCTATTAGTAAGATAACTTGTGAACCAATCTAAAGCTATTCCACGAACTCCATATTTATGTAATTTCCTTAGCAGTATCTCATGGTTGACAGTATCAAAGGCTTTGGAGAAATCTAGAAAGACCCCGCATGTTACGAGATTGTAGCATGCTCACCAGGCCGCACCAGGCCGCAAAATCTGGACCGCAGAGGCTGATATCTAGTTCTTAGTTCCTCCCAATCGAATTTCTCAAAGGTGTTGGTTCCTTTGTTGGCGCCATGTTGGAACCGTTTGAACGGCCTCCGGAAAACTTTGCTTTTGCCTCCAACATTTGCCCAACTTTCGCTCAAATTTTGTTGAACGAATGTTGGTCAAATGTTGAAACCGTTTAAACGGGCCTTAAAATTTGGTCATTTCACGTTGTTATTTTGCTGAGGACAGCAAAGAAATGTACAAAAATGTAAAACGCACGTGCAGAGCGATTGTTTTTGCTAATTAAGTCTATTGTTTTGTGGCGTTCTCGTTGCCGTTGTCGTCCTCGTTGCCAAGGGTGCTTACCATTTGTCAGAAAAATCCGGATGGAATGCATGACCGTTGAATAACGGTAAGCGATTTTCCGAATTTACCAACCAACCGGATGAGATTGGCGCTTACCATTTACCATTTAAAAGACAAAGATGATTATCATGATGCAACCATGATAACACATGAGATGAAATTTCGAAATCCTAAACCTTACCTTCTTTCAAAGCTTGCATTACATAGATTTGTCTCTCTCGCTTTGACTTGCACATATTTTCTCCCCTTTTTCTTTGCTTTTTTTATTATCATCTGTAATATCTGATTTGTAATAGAATTAATTTGGCACGCCACGACTATCGCTTTTGGCTAACTGTGTGCCAAGAAATTGTACAGCCAATATTATGAAATAAATGTCTTGTCTTGTCTCGTCTTGACTGTAAGGCGTTCCGTCATTCGCGCTCACTCGTTCTGCCGCAAAAGGACCTGGAAACGGAATAAGCAATTTCCGAAAGTCCGTTCCGTACGGAAAAAGAGGACTACCTTTGGAGGTTGTCTTCAATTTCCGAAAAGATTTTTCGGAAAATTACTTTACCATTTGACTTAAAACCAAAAATTCCGGATTTTTCCGACAAATGGTAAGCACCCTAAAGCTCCGCAATTCCTTTTTCATCAACGGTTCTATAATTCGTAACGATGGAAATCGCCACCGTGAAGGAGGTTTTGGATATCCTGATTATCATAAAATTGCTGAAGTTTTAACTAGAATTTCCACACGAATTATGAACGGTTTGAGAAGATATGTAAACACTCGAAAGACTCTTTCATCAGATATCCAAACACGCAATCCATCGCCGAAATTAGAGACTGCTCGCAGTCTAAGTGTTTGATATCTGATGAAACAGTCTTCCAAGAGAAGAATTGTAAACCGCCATGAAACTATATGAAATGGACGGTATATAAATCCATTGCCATTACCACTGGTATTACGAGAAAATAAAAATAAACGTTATATTTCACCTTTGTTCCTGGTTTCTTCCACCGTGAAGGGTTGTAGCGCGAAACTAGGGAGAACAAAGGAACAAAAGTGAAAAGAAAGGAAAAATAAAAGGAAGCTATTGAAGCATGAAGGGCGACGGATAAACAACAGATGAAAGACAACGGTTTTCAGACCCATAAGCATCTCCTTCAAGCGGGTCATTGAAACGAGCGCAAGGCAAAGAAAATGCTTTCCCTGTCCATGGATAACGCAACTTAGACAAAGAGAAAAAACAAACAAACAAAGAAACAAAGCAAGCCTGCGTAGCAAGCGTTTCCGTGTAGTTTCCGAGCAAAGAAAGACCGAGGAACGGGATTTTAGAAGTTTTGGCTGCGCGAAAAATGAGACGAGAGCTCTGGCCCCATTTTTCGCGCGGGCAAAACATCGAAAAATCCCTTTGCTCGGTCTATCTTTGCTTGGAAACCACACGGAAACGCTTGCTACGTAGGCTAAAACAAAGCAGACTCTCCAGATAGCCATATTGAAGCTATGTTACATCAGAAGTGAGTAAGAAGGGAAGGGAACAATCGGCTTCTCCATTTCAGCCATTTATTTTCGTCTTGACAGCTGTTAAGTGACAACATAATTTAATGCTCACAACCCATGAGAAACAAAAACACAGACAACAATAAATGTTGGGAAAGGGGGTTGGGAATGAAGTACTCCAACAGGCAAGTATCGCTAACAGAATACTAGTCTAGCTTGGTAAGATGGGAGGGGTCAAAACCCCCCTCACCCCCTTTTCTCTCTAGGGGTGCAGGTCACGATCCCCTAAGAGCTACTCCTCTTGAGGGCTGCAGATCACAATACCCTGCAAGAGTTCCTTACTCCTCTTTGGGGCTGCCGATCACAATACCCTAAAAGAGGTCCTTACTCCTCTCCAGGGCTGCAGGTCACAATACCCTGTGAGAGGTCCTTAATCCTCCTCAGGGCTGCAGGTCACAATACCCTGAAAGAGGTCCTTAGTCAGGTAAGGTAGTTAAGACTCATGGTTACCATGGCAACCAATCCATTCTGTGAGTCTATGGGGCAAAGAGTGACCTGTATGGGAGCACTTCATCCCAACCCAAAGTTTATTTGTCTATATGAATTCAACGTTACAAAACATAGGAAAGATCTACACCTAAAATTAACTCTAGAGTCCAATTGTGTAGATCTCAATAGTAAGCATAGCTAATCGGTTCGTCATGCATCTTATGTGCAGAGAAACTGCTGAAGTAAAACTGGAACATAACATAACTGCAGACCGTATTAACTTATATAAGAGCGTAATGATATTGTGAGATACTATAGAGTAACAATATGTTGAACCAAAGGCCTAACCGAGGATTCGTTAACAATTCATTTCAAGAAAATATGCAACAAAATACAATGGAACCAAATCTTAACCTCAAAATACAGGTATATACATAGTCTATGAACGTAGACAGGGCTACTCTATTCATTAAGTGTCTATGATGCAAATATGCAGCAAATCTAATTAGCGTTGGCTGCTAACTGTAACTTCTTATATAAATATAAATATATATCCATCTCAATTTAACTTATAGCAAAATATCTTGTGTATAGCATTTTTATATTCAATATCTCCTATATGTAACATCATGTATCCTAAGTCTGGATAAGAAGTAAAGTATAGTGTGTGTATTATAGTGCATGACATGCTTATGACATAGGGAGGGGGAGGGTGGGAAAATAATTGTACTGGAAATCAAACTAAAGCAGGCAAGATGTTTGCCTGCTAGAGTGATGGAATAAATAAACGCGAGGCTTATGTTAAATGCATTAGGAGTTGATTGGCAGTGAAATGAAAACTATCCTGATTGGCTCAGCCTGTAGATTGCACTATGGACACACATGATCAGAATTGAACTTTGGCCTGTGAAACCCTACTCTATGTTACTGCATGTCACACAATACAGTAGTAATTCTCACGGTTGTCCCATTAACTACAATTTATGTCTTTGAAGAAATAAATTGGTCTTTAATGCTCACAACCCATGAGAAACAGAAACACAGACAACAATAAATGTTGGGAAAGGGGGTTGGGAATGAAGTACTCCAACAGGCAAGTATCGCTAACAGAATACTAGTCTAGCTTGGTAAGATGGGAGGGGTCAAAACCCCCCTCACCCCCTTTTCTCTCTAGGGGTGCAGGTCACGATCCCCTAAGAGCTACTCCTCTTGAGGGCTGCAGATCACAATACCCTGCAAGAGTTCCTTACTCCTCTTTGGGGCTGCCGATCACAATACCCTAAAAGAGGTCCTTACTCCTCTCCAGGGCTGCAGGTCACAATACCCTGTGAGAGGTCCTTAATCCTCCTCAGGGCTGCAGGTCACAATACCCTGAAAGAGGTCCTTAGTCAGGTAAGGTAGTTAAGACTCATGGTTACCATGGCAACCAATCCATTCTGTGAGTCTATGGGGCAAAGAGTGACCTGTATGGGAGCACTTCATCCCCACAAATACACGAAGTGTATTCCCCATAGATGAAACAAACCCAACCCAACACATGTTTAGTTAGATGTATCACCTAACAGCTGACACGAAACCCCAGAAAGGAGAGAATGGGGATATTGGATATATCTTTCATAACAGTCAGAGGACCACCGCCCCAAAGTTTTTATAAGCCAAGGGGGGAGGCCGACAGAAGCAGAGGTTGTAGCAGCCCCAATCCTGTAGCTATGTCCCGCATATTGAGAGGACTGTAGACCAGACATGGAGAGAAGCTGCCTAGTTTCAGAAGTAAGTCCCACTTTAGTGAGGGGAGAACCAGATAAGTACTGAAAAAGTGGACCGCTTGAAGTCCCCCGGAAGGACAGAAAAGTTTTCATAGCCCTGACAGGGCAGATTGTCTGGTCAGTCTTCCCTATAATAATAGTATTGCCTGAACGGAATGGGTCAGTTTTAGATATTTTAATCCTAACAGACATATGTCCAGGGCAGAGGGAATTTGGAAGCAAGGTTATATCACTTGGGGACAAATGGATAGCAGGGGAGTAGGGCGAGTTGCATGTCATTTCTCCCAGGCGGAGAAAACCGAAAAAGGCTAGGGTCATAGCTGCCCATATCATAATGGAGTCATAGTTGGTGGTGTTTGGGATAGCTAAAAGCTGGAAAAACAATTTCAGGTGAGTTATTGTAATGGGGAGTCGAATCCGAGAAGCATCACCCTGTGATCGCTTGATACCACGGCAAATCAACTGCAAGCGGAAAAATTTTTTAAGGTCTAACTCATAACCTAGACGAATATGTAGGTGTCTTATTGCAGCCAGGTAACCCTTGGTAGAGGAGTGTTTAATTGTCTTAGCTAGGTATGCCACATACTGGATAAGAGTCTCTTCATCGGTTGGGATGGGAGTTGACTTGTGTGGGCTATGAAGGGTGCAGAAATCAAGAAATCTCCTTTCACCTGAGCTATATGTTTTTCTGGTTGAGGCAGCGACGGAGAGGCTTAAGTAGTTCTGGATATCTGCATTCAGATCGCCAAGAGTGCTGGGGGCACAGGACATGGGGCTGGGTCGGCATGGGGAGCCAGCCTGAAAAACCGGTTCATCTGAAAACGAGAGAGGGAATCCGCCATGTCATTTTTCTTGCCCTCAATGTGCTTTGCCCTTGGGTAGAAGTTATGCCTTAATGTGAGAAGGGTGAGATGTCGAACTAAGTCCATAACCCTGGGAATACGGGATCGTTTAGAGTTCACTATGCTAACAACCGATGCATTGTCACAATAGAAGACAATACGCTTATGGGAAAACTCATGCCCCCATATGCGGCATGCTACTACCAAAGCAAACAACTCTTGCCAGGCGATGCTAATACCAGGGGCACTTAGCTGTTGGTGAGTCTCCCACCGACCCTGGAACCATTTATTACTTAGGATTCCACCATAACCAAGTGTACCCGAGGCATCAGTATGAAGTGTTAAGGTGACAGAATCCACCCATGAAGTGGTCAGGAAAAACCCGGCCCCATTCCAGGTGTGGATAAATTGTTGCCACATAGTGAGATCCTTGAAAAATCCACTGCCCAATTTAATATGATGGTGTGGTTTAGAGACCTTGCGAGTGAGCTCAATCATACGCTGTAGAAAGGGTCTACCGGGGGGATAACTTTGCATGCAAAGTTCAGAGTCCCAATAAGAGACTGCAAATCCTTTAGGGTGCAAGACTTTTTTGTTTGAAAAAGGGCAAGAGAGGCTTGGATCCGTTCGACCTTATCCACTGGAAGTCTAGCTTCCATCCAGACAGTGTCCAAGATAATTCCCATAAACTCAAGGGTGGTACATGGGCCCTCTGTTTTGTTAGCTGCTATGGGAACACCTAGATTCCTAAAGGTCAGGAGCATGCTAGACAAGCTCTGTTGGCATGGCAGATGGAAAGGGGTGAGAGTGCAGCTGGTTCGATGATCAAAAAGTCATCGAGGATATGACAGACAAAGGAAATAAGACATTCGTTGAGGAGGATCCACTCTATTGCTTCGGATAGTAAGTTGAACAAAAAGGGGGCACTCCTTAACCCAAAGGGAAGAACCTTATCATAGTAGTAGCCACCCTCCCAGTACATCCCAAAAAGCTCGTAATCTGATGGTCTCAGGGGGACAAGCCGAAAAGCAGACTCAATATCCGTCTTTGCAAGGAAACACCCCTGGCCAAAACATAAGATCCCTCGGATTGCATTATCAATTGTGATATACTGAAGGCTGAAATCTTCTTTGGAAATGGATGAGTTGATACTTGTCTCGCCCGATTTTGGGAAAGACAAGTGAAAAATGGTCCTAAACTTAGCTGTGTGCTTCTTGGGAACCAAGCCAATGGGCGACACCTGAAAATTAGGTAGTGGGGGGCTGGGAAAAGGGCCTGCAACTCGCCCCAAGGCCACCCCCCTGGAAAGGTTTTCAGTAACAATACTAGGTTGGGAAATTGCAATAGGCAAATTCTTCGAAAATCTAGAGACACGCCTCCCATTAAAACCCACGTCTGCCCCATACCAAAGATTATTACATAAGCGGGACACAAATTCCTGGTCTGGGTGATTGGTTAATATGTCCTTGAGTCTTTCTACATTAATAGGGGTCGGAAGCGAGGGGAAAGTGTTCTTACTTTCGATTAGAGGGGCTGGACTTTGAGCTTCCATGGTCGCTATTGCTAGTCCTTGCCCGTTCCCGCTGCTCGGACCGCTGCTTGGCAGAGCAGTCACACCCTGGGTGGGACCCGCTACATTTGTTACATACATGTCTGAAATGGCAGGGGTCTCTGGAACATGTACCATATCTGTTGTAAGGATTGCATGTGCCTCTGTTGTCTCCCCCTTTTTTATAGGCACTGTGCTGGGGTCCATTTGAAAAAAGTGGGTACTCTTCATTGAGTACCGCTGGCGACACGGTGAAAATGGTCAACCATAGCTGATTATCAACAAGTGACCAATCTAGAGACTTATTAACGCTGGATTTTGGCGAAACTTAAAATCATATATAGCCCAGCCTAACCCTCTATGGACACGGGCTGCATATCTAATGATACTAGCATACTGCAAAAGTTCCTGTGATCGGGTTGGGAACTTGTGGATCAGCACACTCATGTAGGACGTAAATGCTGTTGTCCACTGCTCAATGTTTGTAATGGAAGTGGAGGCTGTCGGCTTGGATTTCCTCGATACTTTAACAACAGAGTTTTCCAAAGACAAGACTAGGTTATCCCCTTCGTCGTACAGCGACAGGTTTTTAGGTAAAAGTTTGGATAATTAAAAAAAACTCACCACTTTGTATCTCCTTGATATACTGCGCCGGGATGTCCTGAAAGGGTGAGGCAAAGCTGACTCCCGTAACGCGCCTGGCGCTCTCCGTGTCAGGCACGAGTAAAGGCGGCCGTTGTGCACTTTTGGTGTCAGGCACGAGTGAAAGTGGCCGTTGAGTAGGGAGGTTATTGTTGGATGAGACTTGGGCTTGAAAGGCGTTCATGGCGGCTTTGGCCGCTTCGTTTGCTATCTCCCGGCTAGACTGTTGCACGGTGTCCTTGATCAGTTGTCGTATCGCCTGCATTTGGCCCTCGGTGAAATCTGGCCTCGGAGCTGCTGTGTCGTTGTTGGTGATGGTTGGGTCCGGTTGTGCTGCTGGTCCGGTAATGTTTAGAGCAAGAGATGGAGTCGTCAAGCCCCGAAGCCGGCGTTCAAGTGTTTTTCGAGTCCCTGTCGAAAGTAGCCTGTGTTGAACGCAAAGGGAACGAAGGTCTGCAACAGAAAGGGCTCCAAACACGGTTGGATCAACGTACGGCGGCATACTTCGGCGGGTCGTCCTGCTTGGAGCTTGTGGCAGCATAACTTGTGCGGTTGCGAGAAGCGAGTATAAAATAATTGTACTGGAAATCAAACTAAAGCAGGCAAGATGTTTGCCTGCTAGAGTGATGGAATAAATAAACACGAGGCTTATGTTAAATGCATTAGGAGTTGATTGGCAGTGAAATAAAAACTATCCTGATTGGCTCAGCCTGTAGATTGCACTATGGACACACATGATCAGAATTGAACTTTGGCCTGTGAAACCCTACTCTATGTTACTGCATGTCACGCAATACAGTAGTAATTCTCACGGTTGTCCCATTAACTACAATTTATGTCTTTGAAGAAATAAATTGGTCTGAAACTTACGCCCATTTTTTCCAGAGACTTTGCCAATACATCAGCTCCCTGAAGAGAGAGAAAGAGATCGATGAGGCCTGGAATAATTGAAATGCAAAGGCAACCGGGTATGGACTAACCCTGTCGGCCTCAATAGTGACCACAAGCTAATTTCTCCTTACAATCACTACTTAATCAAACATCCAGGTTGTGAGAATGAAGGAAATGATCATCGAAGAACTTAACTGTATTGACCTGGTGCTTCAACAAATTCTCCCAGCTGGCAACATAAAAAATGCCAAAGGAAAACAACGAGGAGCGCTTGAATGTTCATAAAGCATCCTACCTTCTTTTGATTAACAAATATCATAATGGGAGGATCTACACCAGCGTTTAATATCTCTAACAGCTTCTTCCTGTCAGGGAAAGTACCCAAAAAAAGATTCAGCAAAGCTTTTTTTTGTTAAAAAGCTACATACGTGTACTTAGAAAGAATACATGAGGTAAGAAACTGTCTCCTGCGCAGGGGGCTCTGTCACTCTACTCAATTCCCTTGGGGAGCGGAGACTGGAAAGAGAAAAACTTAGGCACGAGGGTTATACCCCGTCACCCCCTGCCCCCATCCCCCACTGCTGTTTCCGATTGTTTTTCAGAGCAACTATGGAGGAGAGAGGGCAAGAAAAAAAATTGAAGGATAAGGGAGAATATTCTTTGATGTCTCAGTTTACATTTTGCCAAATCAGTTTGTATCAAACAATAAGCTGTGAAACTGATAATTAAAACAGCCGGCGGTAAAACCAAAGGCGCATGTCACTCTTGGTAATCAGATCAGTGTGAATATTAGCCCTATATGTTCTTAGGGAAATTAGCCCTTAAAAAATTGCGACATTCACTAAGAATAAATGGC
>JAEMWC010001903.1:42500-47500 GCA_016490735.1 Pachyseris speciosa | reverse complement strand
GCTCGTTTCATTGTCAAATGCACTTTCCAACGGGAAAGAGATCTGTCCTAATCCCCCCCCGGGGGGGGGGGGGTACTAAAACAATTTCAATACGAGGAGGCTCCACCCCGAGGTCTGGCCCCTTACCATTTTTATACCATTTTTGACAGAAAAGGCACCCCTTTCATATACCTCCCATTGACAGATAGTACCCCTTTTGTATACCTAAAACAGGATGTCTTCTTGTCATTTTCACGTAGCGTTCAATAAATTAAAACAGTACAGTCATAAGGAGTGTGTTCGAAATAGTTTAATGAAAGGCCCTTTTAATTACATCAATGACAGATTCCCCTACCCTTTCATATACTTCGACTCGTGAAATCCCTACCCTTTCATATACCTGAAGCGTGAAAAAGGCACCCCTTTCGGGGGGAGCCTCCCCGTATAGGCAATTATAGGGAGTACCCCCCCCCCCCCCCCTTCCCGGGTCCTAATAGAACGTCAGACTTCAGGAAACTTTTGAACTGACGAAAGTGTGCGCCCGGGAGTGTGCGTGGGCTCTGCTTTAAGAACCCTGAACATCCCAATTAAATCACCAACCTCATCAAGAACAAAGTATGAACAGCGACTGAGTACGAGGTAGCGATTTTCTGAAAAAGAGAAAAAAAATCCAAATCAGCCACCAGGATAAATACACGATTAAATATGATAACACTCTCCTTGCCGCCATAAAACCACTGAGGGAATTCATAGAAATAACAAATCATTTACCAAGCACATCAATCAATCGGCCAGGTGTGGCAATGACAATCTGAAAAAAAAAATAAACAACAAAAATAACTAATCGGTCTCAATAGATTAAATAACCTGGCGAGGTGTTGACGGGTTTTCGTAAAATTGCTTAGTTTTCGGACAGTTTGCTTAGTTCTCGTGGCCTTCTCTTGCAATAACATGTATGCATTGCTATTTAGTGGAGAAAATGAAATAAGATCACTCTTGGGCTTCAAGGGTTACATTATAGCTTGGCTGGGTGAGGAGGTGTCATTGGTGCCCCAAACTCTTGACTCTTTTTACGACAGCAATCTTTGATTTCCATGCGTTACTGAAGACAAAATGCCTCATTGATATAATCTGGAAGATGTGAGAGATCATCGCAGTTATAAACGCTACTTTAGCAGTAGCGAAAAGAAAGGCTGATGATCAACCCGTGAATGACAGACAAAAATATTAATAATGGTACATTACAAACACAAATAATGACCAGCTCCCAGCTGCCTTGTTAGCTCAGTTGGTAGAGCTCTGCACCGGTATCGTAGAGGTCGTGGCTTGGACTCCGTACAGCCTGAATTTTTTCAGGCTTTATTTTCTCTACTGCTTAAGTAGTGTTCATAACTGCGATGATCATTCACATATTCGCTGTTTAATCCGCAGTTCAAATATATGATTTTCATATATTCATTCCCACATATTCATCACTCACAGTTATACTATGCACCAACAAAATGGCCAGCTCCCAGTTCGCTTGTTACAGTGTAGCTCAGTTGGTAGAGCTCTGCACCGGTATCGCAGAGGTCGTGGGTTCGAATCCCGTACAAGCCTGAAACTTTTCAGGCTTTATTTTCACTACTGCTTAAGTAGCGATTACCACTACGATGATGTTTCACATCTTCAGTGTTCTTTCACCCTTAAGTCATTCTATGACTTCCATATCTTCACATTCATTGATTTATAACCTTGTTAAAGACAGACACAAGATGGCACTACAATCGTAATATTTATTAAATCGGCGATGCCTTAACGGGAATTTTCTTTGCACGAGCTAACTAACAACATTTTACAGAGACTGCACCAAAGTTCATGGAAAGACAACAAAAAAATGCAGTTTCATTGTTCAACATGGGGTGATAAACACTGCAACAACTTTGAAATAACAAAATTAATATTGTGCAAGTTAACATGCGATATATCATTCATTCAGCTTACCTCACATCCCAGTCTTAACTGAAAGCCTTGATCTTCACGTGACAGCTGAGGTAAAGTATCAACCAATCAATCAATCAATCAATCAATCAATCAATCTGAGTGTCAACAGTATTTAATGCACATTACACTAACCGAGGACACTATTCAGATCGAATTGAAATTTGGACATGTTACATGTACTTTTTGAGGAGAGGGAAAAAAACCCAACAACAAACTCAACCTATGTTTGACACAATGGTGGGAGGCAAGTGCTATCACCACTGCGCCATCTCTGGAAAACAAGGAGAAATTAAGTTGAGCGGGCAGTTTTTCAATAATCAGGAAATCTATAACTGACTTGATTCTGATCCCAAAAGAATGTCAAATCCCAAATTGAATGCTACTGTTTAATGGCCCAATCACTGATACAGGTCTAAAAATATGAGGAGTTACAAAGTCCATGGGAGTTCTTCTGTAAATTATACTAAGATTGCATCCGATATTCTTGTCAACAGGGTGACTGGCAAGGTGTTGAGACAGAAGGGAGAAAATAGACATTGATCACTGCATTCCTTACCCCACCAATCCCAGAAACTGTCCTGATGCCAAGAGGGCGACCAAACTTTGTGGCTTCATCTTCAATCTGGCAAGATTTAACACACCAAGAGTCAGCAAAGCATTTAAGAAACTAAATTCAAGAAAAGACATACCCTTAACACTGGTGGTCTCAAGAAGTGGGGGCATAAGCTGTGAATTTCGAGAGTTACTACAGTTCTGTGTAGAAACTAACTAAAGGTGTTGGCTAATTAAATTTTTGTTTGCAACTAGTGTAGGCTTCCTGTTTTTAACTTGTTTGGTTACCTGTTGTGCCAGCTCCCTGGTTGGAGCTAAGATAATGGCATATGGTCCTTTGTCTGCATCTGCATCTCGCTCAATTCTAGGCAATCCCATGATCCACACCAACAAAGGAATAAAAAATGCTGCTGTCTTACCACTACCTTTATGTTGACAAAAACAAAGCATTTGTCATAAAATGGCCATAGAACTATGGAGTCTTGTATGCATCTTTCAATAGTATGGATAGAGAAAATCTCCTACCAAAACAGGTAGTTGGCTTTGTAAGTTGGTTTGCAGTAACAGCCCCTGATTACTACTAACAACATCTTCCACAAGGCCTCTTCTTTTTATTGCACAAAAAGGGTGACAGTAAAGTTACACTTCAAGCATATTATTCCTACAACCCAATGGATTGGATTCTAGTCCATTGTAAAGGTCGGTTCAAACTGTTTGTCATTGGTATATATAATCACTAATTTACACCTATAGCGAGGTGAAAGGAAACAGTATGAGATTATGGGATTATGGAGCTTCTCAAATGAAACAATCTGACAACGTGGAGACCAACCCAACCTTGAAAAACCAAGCCACCAATCTTCTAGCCCACAAAAGAGGCATCAGTTTTTGCATTTTCAGGCAAATGGAGGCAAGCAGAGACTGCAAGTCACAAGCGCAACTCACGCTCTGTGCTTGCCTCATGCTTGCCTCTGTTTCCCTGAAAGCACAAATAAATAAATAACACCTGTTCTGCAGGCTACCAATCTTACATCTAACCTACAGAGCTAGTGCTGCCTCTCATCACTCTCACAGCCATACTAGTGGCCCCAAGCAATGAGAGGCAGATTTATTCAAAGGTTATCTTCAACAAAAACTCAGGAGAAAAGTCTAGTGGGCTAACCATTACACCAATGTGACTCCGCAAGCCTGCTCCACTTGTAAATCAAGAATAAAAAAAAAAAACAAAGCAAAAAACATGTAGATGCTTGACCTGTTTCAGCCACTCCAATGATGTCCCTGTTCTGGAGGCCAATTGGAATGGCTTGGCGCTGGATTGGAGTTGGCTCCTACAACAATGCAAAGCAAGTCTGGTTACCATCATTTTCATTGCTATACAACCTTTGGAATCAAAACTCAATAGCCAGGAGCCATCTGTCAATCAAACACTGCACACCTGCCAATACCTTATAAGGGACATACATGTATGAGGTTCAAGGTTTAAAGGGGCACTGTCGCATAATTTGGATCTGAACCCAAACATGTGTATTGCAAAAGTGGAACATTTAAAAAAAATTGGCAGTTTTCCTACAAATGAAATCACTTTAATATGTTCATTGAAATTATTTGCGGCTACTTACATACATGTAGCCACAGATGACAAAGAGGAAATTGGTTGCATATTGAAAAAGTTAGGTTAACTTTTTCAAGTTCTGTCATTGTGTCTAGGAAAAAGTCACCAGAAAATAACACTCTTTTTTCTTTTTCATCCAAAAAAAAAATTTGAAATTGAACTCTTCATGTTACAAGGGCCATTCATGCAAAAGAAAAAGTACTTCCTCACAATATGAACAAACTTATAACAAGGATAACTTTTGGTGTGACGGTATGCCTTTGATTACTGATGACATCGAGCATAGTTATTAAGATCTCAGCTTTAAATCGAGATACCATCATGTTTTTTTGTTAGGCTTTTATTTGTCTTTTTGAAACAGGCAATAGATTTATTGCTACAAAGACAGTGATGATCCATCAACTTCTAACAATTGATCACTGAAATTGCTATTTGTTTTGGGCGATAAAGATTAGCTCATGATTAACTCTAGCACATGGCAAAATAAATAAGTAAGAGATAATTTAGTTTTTTACTACACTTCCAGTCTTGTTTGTGGCCAGAAAATCAAAAAGACTGGGCCATAATCTCGTATCCAGATCTCCAACGGCGAAGTGAAAGGGAGATCTGGTAAAGTTCAAAAGTACGGTATTTCTCATTGGCTACTGGAAAAAAGGTTAGTGCAATCTTATCTATGCTCTTATTGGCTCTTTTTAGTGTGGCTTTTTTGTGGCTTTATTTTCGTGGCAAATATTTAATGTGGCAGTATGGAAAATGCGAGCGACAGTTTCAAGTTTAAACGCCGTTTGTGAGGTGAGACAGCTGGGAGGAAATTTTTTTCCGATGCTGGGAATGCTTTGAGATTATTCAAAAACTATGTGAGATTTGTGTCGAA
>JAEMWC010001903.1:32500-37500 GCA_016490735.1 Pachyseris speciosa | reverse complement strand
ATTGTTTTACGACTCCCTTTCTATTAGCAGAGAACAGTCCCTTGAATATGAAATACTGACAAGGGAGCAATCATCATGCAAGGATTGGCACCGTCTCAGAAAGAACCGCTTAACAGCTTCTAACTTCAAGAGCGTGTGTTCAAGGCAAAAAGACCATGAAAATCTTTCCGCCAGATTCCTAAAGGGCAAGACGGTGCAAACTGCAGCAATGAAGTACAGGATTGAGCACGAGGATGATGCAGCACAATATTACGTGTCACAGTTTGGGAGGAAGGTCTACAAAGTTGGCCTTGTAATCAACCCATCCCTCCGACACCTCCGCTGTAGTCCTGATAGAAGAGTTAATGATCCATCTGAGAGCCAACCATGGGGTCTTCTTGAGATTAAGTGCTCCATGGCAGAGTTTTTGTCGAATCTCAAGTATCTAAAGTTCAATGAAACTACAGGCACTTATTCTCTAAAGAAGACTCATACATACTACTACCAGGTCATGGGCATCCTTGGCCTAACAGGTTGCACATGGATTGACTTTTTTGTTTATTGTTGCTAAGAATTTCATTGTGAAAGAATTTACTTTGACAATGATCTCTTTACTGAAATGCTTGAAAAGGTGAACTTATTTTACTTTAACTTTCACCTACCCGCTTCAGTACAATAACCGTTTGTTTGTTGACATTGATTAATATTTACAAACCTCCTAAGGAATGATAAATATAAAAGTATCACTGTATTGAGTTTGTTTAACACTCACTCAGAAAATTACCCCCATGAAGAGTCACCCAATCCCCTTTTGGAGGAGATTTCTACATAAAAGATATAGGGGTGCTCATTATGTAGATACATGTAAATATTAATTATTTTGTGATGTGGTTGAAATTTATTTAATTACCTATACATTAGGGGAACCAATTCTGATAGGCAATCTCATTTCCTGTAATTATACCAAATCAATATTATTGTAGTTTTGGTTGTTTAAAAGAAGTTCAAAATCACACAGGCCTTTGACCAAGCCAAAATATTTTAGTTAGCTACAATCTATGACAATTACCCAACCGACCAGGCATGCAAAACTACTGATTCAAATAAGTGGCTGTCTTCATACACAGAGTACTGAAATCAGCCTTATAAAAGCTAAAACTATAATTTATCTGTATACACAAGACCTGGCCAGATGGACTAGTAAGTCATCACAAGTTAGAAACTTAGATTGGGCAGGAGCACAATGCTGAAACTGAATGAAGGGTATTCTGCAAAAGGGTTGTATATCACTTTTTTGCCTTAAAATCCAAATCTCTCTAAATTTGCTCTACCTTGCCATACAGACTGGCTATGGTGTAAGAAATGAAAATCTGCACTCATTTTGTGATTGACAGGCTTGGATTCAGCAACAACTTCTTCCTAAAACTGAACCAACTCAAAACAAAAGAAATCAACCATGCATCAGATCCTTTTGTTTTTGTTTCTAACTGAGTTTTTTCACGACCTAATTCTTCAGATCCTAGCTTTCTAATAACAAAATATGTGCAGAACTTCATTTCTGACACCATTTTCAGTCTATATGTCAAAGTAGAGTGAGTTTAGGGATATTTTGGATTTTAAGGCAAAAAAGCGATACACGTCACCTCCCTTTCGCAGAACACCCTTCACTTCAAATGTTTTTCTGCAATTCTATCTGTTTGCAAGCTCATCTCACCAACGAACCCAAGTTTGTGTACACAAACCAGCATTTTCAAACTTGTGAAAATTTGTGAGTCCATTTTGCCAGGCTAATAAAATAAGGGCCCTTGAAAATTTGTCAACAGGCAAGCTACAGACCATATTTCATTAATACTTCCTGCTACAGTTAATGGAAGGACACGATCAAAGAAATGGAATTCCTTCACCCTTCTAATAGCTTTCTCAACATGCACACGTACATTGTGTAGTTGTTTACTTCTCATCAACTCCTTCTTTGAGAACTGCCCTTTACTTGAAAGAAATGCAGGCATTACAACCTCACATCCAATGGAAGATAACATATCCTGGATGACAAATCCTTTATCAGCTAGCAGCTGGTCCCCAGGTTCAAGCAATGGTAAAAGACCAGACTGCCTCACAAGCTCTTTATCAGATATTGACCCTCCAAAAAGGGCACTTATGTGAATTATTTCTCCTGAAGGTGAAATGACAACGTTACCTTTGTAGGTAGTGTGGCTTTTATAGGCCGAGTATAATTCACTGTTAAGCACCATGCTTGAGGGTGCCTGAACCTTAATTTCAGATGCATCAATAATACCTCGGCCTACACCTGGGAAAAAATTGCCTGAAACAGTCAGGCATGTACTTTTGGATTTGAGCCCGAGATGGCCAAATAGGCATACTACCTAAAACAAAGTACAAAAAATTTACCTAAGAAATAATTATTCTGCTGACTGTTGCAACAGATACATTAAAGGTATCAGCTAACACCTGGTCAAAGGTACCCAATCGTAGCTTGTTTAGCAATAAGTAAAACTGGTGAAATAAACTAAGTTTGCATGTTCTCAATGTGTCTCTTAAAGTTCCTACTTCCACTGCTCCCTTATTTTGGAGCCTTTGAAACTGCGACCAGGAGTACATTTTCTCAGCTGTTGGTTTAAGAGCATTGAAAGTAGCTGCAAGGATCTTAAACGATGGAAATCCTGTTTAGAATTTAATAGCTGCATCAGATTTCATTTGTAACTGTACAAATAAAACCTCTTTTTCTTGCAAAGCTTCCAATGCTGCTATCCTTTCTTGAGCCGCTTGAAGCATATCCTCTGTGGTGGTATGATTCCCCGAGGCAACGTAGTCGTGGTCATTAACAGTTGGAGTATAGACAGCAGTAGACTCCTGTACTTGGGTGCAGTGATGTGATTGAGGTACATTGTTGTTGGCAGATGCTGTAAACAGTAATGAGATATGCGAGGAGTGAGGTTAATGTAATTTTCGATTCCCACAACAGGTCTTGTAAGCTCACGTGAATGAAACAATTAAGTTCGGACTCCTTTTAAAATTGCATTTGGAGAAACTAATATGAACCTTAAACCTTTGGAAAACGCAGCTTATTGCTTAGCTTTCGCGTCTTGTTTAAAAAAATTTCCTCGACTCGTTGCATGATTTTTTGTGTTGACGCTTAGATCCTGTATAAATCGGATTTCAGTTGGGTTGATTGAACATAAAAAAATTTACCTGTTGCTTTCTCATTAGTCTCAGATAAAGTTATTGACCTTTGCTGAAGTATTCTTCTTTTTGACGATGGTTTCATCCATTCAAATATGGAGGGCACTGCTTTTCGTTTTAACAATGCTTTTTGACCACTCAATGTCCTTCTGAAGTCCGATTTAAGAAAATGTTGCGAGCACACCTTCGTGCTGTTGGTGATCTAAAAGACAATAACACGCCTAATAGGTCAGAGACCGCAGCAACTGGGAGTTAATTAACTCGAAGTATCAATAACACGACTTATTTAACGTTTGTAGTCCTATTTATTGATATAAACTGCTATCCAAAACATCTGCATGCACGAACGAGTAAAAACTTACAGGTTAAAATGACGTGAGCGAAAAAATAAAATCACTAACTTTTAAGTATTTGCCGACATCTTGACGAATCTTAATGATCCAGTCTTTCTTAAGTTGTTGGCTTTTCGGAAAACGATGGAAAGTAATCGCATCTCCTCTTTTCGTCCTTTTATTGGAGCACAACGGCATGCAACATCTCTCTTTGTTCGGCATGTTGCGTCGACAATGTTGCGACGGCAACAATGTAAACAATTAGCACGCACAGCCTCGATTTCATGCTAAGATGGCCGCCGTGTGATAGACGCGAATAGCTTGTACTGATTAACCTAGAAAAATCGGTATTTATTTTGACATAAATGCCCGTAGAAAAGACAATAAAGGGTTAAAAATGATCGTTAAGAGCAGTCAACAGGAATTGACTGCGGTTCAAAAACAACAGAACAAGAAACATAAGTATTACAAGAAAACAAAGCACAATACGAATAATATTTCTTCGAATATTCTTGGAGAAGGTGGAGAAATTAGACAAGTAACAAAAATTGCTTAGCAATTTTGACATAAATTTCCGTAGAAAAGACAAAAAAGAGGTCCACACCTGATCGTTTAGAGCAGTCAACATGAATCACTGAGACAGCAATCACTCGGAACGCGACAGAAGTGAATAATAGCGCCATTTCCCACAAAATCTTTCCTTGGCTGACACAAAACGCTAAAGAGCTTTGATAGTTTTACTGGTACTTCCCATGTCTTTCGAAGAACCTTCTTCAATTAATGATTCTCAGTGGCAAAGCGTCATCAAGTTAACGAAGAAAGCGCTTGCCAAATCACACCAGCATTTCTTTCGCTAACCCGTTCACAAAAAAAATTATCAAAGCCAGCCCAGCCAGTCAACCTATTTCGGTGTTTTAAACATCCAAACGCTGATTGTTACCGGTTCAAACAAATTAAGACAGCATGTTTATAGACGGCGAAACTTAATATTGTTGTTTACAGGCCGCTTTCGACGAAGATCTCTAAAACGTTTTTCAAATGACGAGTGAAGCGCGCTGGTCTTTGACATTTTTGACAGCATTTTGACAACTTTATGTCAGATTTTGAGACGTGCACATGCACATGCATTTGATGGGCTTTTTTTTTTCCTCCAGCTCGAGTTTCCGCCTTTAATGCTTAATTTTACGAGGACTCATTGTGGTTACATGTTATTAAGATAAGGGCAAAAGTTTCTTAACGCTGTTGAGGTACCAAGGTCGAAAATCAGTCAGCCAAGCCGAGTAAAAACACTCGTTCGCTTGCAAAGAAAACAACGTAACAAAACAAACAAACAATTCAACTACTTCTTTGCGTCCAAAACGAGTGAGATGATTGTTATTTATATCCATTCGAGAGAAAAAGACAAGTTTCATTCCTGAACAAAAGTAACAACGATTAAACCAAATGTTAAGCTTCTATTTATTTAATTTACCTCACTGTCCTGCGCTG
>JAEMWC010001903.1:0-27500 GCA_016490735.1 Pachyseris speciosa | reverse complement strand
AGTAATGGAAGAACCATGCCATATATTTATTTACTCTGAAATAAGGCTTTTTGGAAAAACTTGAACAATTACTGGCAAGATATAAATATTGAGTACTTTCAATGAAATTGAACAGCACAATATTCGCTTCCAATGGTTGAATCCAATTTCACAGTTACCTTTATGTCAATCCCACCAATGTGTCCTCTACCAAACAGTTGTACCTGATGTTTTTCCATATAACTAGAAAGAGCAAAGAACTGTCATGTACACCACACCTGTTTCCATGCAAGTGTCTGTCATTTAAGCCACTGGCTATATGTATCATGCAATGAAAGCATTATGCTGCCTTTTGATGCAGTCTTTTAACTTCCAAAACAAAGTAACTTGCATATTTCTCCAATTTGGTAATTTTTTTTAACCACTGTTAACAAGAAACGATAAGGTTTACCAGGGTTCCAGGTTTCAAGATTTTTTTAAGGCAGGGTGTCAACAAGGAATTCCATTAGGTCAAATTTTCAGTGCTCCCAGCAAACCATTATTAATTTTCTATTAATTTGTCGGGTCATGTTGGGTTTTCAACCTGAGACCCCCCTCTTATCTGGAACACTGGTTTACAGTTTTAAATGCACTGGAATTTTCAACTGATCTGATTCAGAATACTAACATTGGATTGTAATCAACAGCAGTGTCTTCTCCTGTGTCCCAGTCAAACACAAATTTCCTGTCAGCAAGGTGACGCACCTTCTTTCGCTTTTTCACACCACCAATGTTCCACATCAAAATATTTAACTCCAGTGCATGTAGGCCCTTTGGCAATAATATCATATTTGAATCACTGCACAAGTAGTGTAAATGTCAGTGCCATTTCAGCTGCAAGACACTTAATATTATTAACCTACCTCCTCTTCCCCAAACAATGTTCAGAATATTAACACTTACAGTGTAAATTAGATTAAGTGCCAACAACATTGTTTCAAATAGCCCTACTGTAAGTGATCAAAAGTACTCAAACTTGTTACAGCAACCATAAAATTCTAAATGTACAGTACACCCTGGGTGTTTATTTGCTCAAAGGACTTTTTGAAAGCTACCGGTATCTCTGAGGGAGAAACAGACTTACTAGAGTGCAAAAGTGTGACGTCACAAATATTAGAATTTTTTAAATTATGGGATTTGTTGAAATTTTCTCAAAGAGCAAGATGAAAAATGCTAACTTGCCAAAAATCAGCATATAAGGCAAATTGGCTCTGAGATTTAATAGCACCATTATGCTCTGCTTACTCCATACAAATCCTTCTAAATTTGACTTGGTTCATAACCTTATGAACCAAGTAAAATTTAGAAGGATTTGTATGGAGTCAGCAGAGCATAACAATACTAATATCTCACTCTCAAACTGTAAGAAAATGTTCATTTTTGGCAAGTAGGTCTTTTTTACCAAGTTCTTTATGAATATCCAAACAATTCCCATAATTTCACAAATTTAGTTTTTTGTGATGTCATCACTTTAGTATAATTTATGTACTCTATTGCAACAACATTATTAAAAATGCACAACATTAAAATTAGGAACTGGTCATTATTGGGGAATTAACCGCTGCCTTGCTTAAATGGAAGGTGGGTGCGTGGGGTAACCAGGGACTTCCACCGTGGCCAGCCAGCCCCTAGATAGAATACCGCCCCATGGCTGGCAAATCCCCGCAACCCAGCCATAAGCCCCCATTCCAGGCACCCATCAACACTGAATGAATCAGTGGAAGGAAAAAAAGGGGGGAGGGGAGTGGGGGGAGGCAACTCTGAGAAACACCGCTTGGAGCTGCTGTGAGAGGTGAAGAAACTGCTAAGAAGTGCCAAAAGATAAACGCTGCAATTGCTTGTCAAAGACCGCTAGAAAATCACGAGCTGAAGGAAAAAACGCAGCTGCAACGAACCATGTGAGCCTGCACTTGAACAGATTACCGCTGGCCAGAGGTGCCCGCTAAGCTCGTGGCCGTTAACTTTGTTAAATGACATTTAACTAAATATAAAAATATAACAACATACTTTTATAGCTTGGACCTCTTTGTCTTGTTCCTTTTCCTACATGTACAAAAGAAAACAAAATAATATTATTTAATTGCTGTTGTACACTGTACATTATTATTCACAATCTCTAAAATTAATGGTTTTCAACAATTAAGTTTCTGTGCTCAAATCCATGCAATCAGAAACCTAGTGTATCCTATATAAGATAAGGAGACTCAGTCATGGTCACATACATGTACACAAACGTATTTGAGGAGCTGGAGTCATATTTAAAAAAAGAAGCATTATGTTGAGTTTTAGGTTTGTTTGTTTGCTTTTTATTTTTGTCCTGACTTACCTCATTTCTGCATGTGCCCTCCAATTTATGCCTACAACAATGACTTCTCCCTGAGGTTTTTCCCCTGTTTGACAGTCGATTTGAGAAAACATTCCTACATGTACATGTAGCTTTGGCACATATAATTTTTCTCAACCAACACCGCGTTGCCAAACTGCTAATTTAAACAACTGCAAGTTTGTTGATGCTGCACAATTCAAAATGGTGTTCTTCATGGGCTTTGGAAAGTTTGAAATCCACATAAACTCACACATTAAACAATCACATTTGGACTCCAATAATTTGATTATGGCATCATGCATAATGGCTGTCTGCTTAACCCATTGACTCTGAGCAGTCTGCCGAAAAAAACCTTTTGAAGTTCGTTGAGCTGTTTTCTGGTCAGATTCTAGCGAAAAAGAACCAAAACTGCCCAAGACTCTGTTTGCTGGTGGAGTTCATCGCGCCCTTCTGTTCCTGATCCTTAAGAGCGGTTGTCTGTAAATATCGACCAGAGGTAGGAATTATAAAAATTTCGGAAAATCCGAAAAAAATTCTGTGGACTATCCTAGGTATTCTATTAATGAATTCAAAATATAAATTTTACTTTCATCGGATGAATATTTTGGTCATATGGATGCACAGGCTTCCCAAGCTCAAAATTCGACTCTGCATCAGCTTGTTTGTATAGAGAATTGTATGGGAAAGTCGGCGGCTTATAAAAAAAAATGTGTAAATAACTATCTAATCAGAAATAAAGTTTTCCTACCTCAAATATGTCGCGTACTTGTCTCTTGTGCTGATTTTGAAGCCATTCTGACGCCGTTTAGTGAAGTTTTTTGAAATCGTTGTCTCTCCTTCTAAAAGAAGTAGAAGGCAGACCACTCCATCGATCGCATCAATCGCTGGCCAGATGTCACTCCACAAATTGCTCTCTCCTCGAAAGGAAAAGTCCCGAATCGCAATAAAATCAACAGTTCCATAAAGCCCAATAAATTTCACTCCATCTACGTGTGCTTCGGCGGTCAAAAGACTCGTGAAGAGACGAAAACTTTGGCTTGAAGTTCGCCTCTTCGGCTTTCCTGATATGCTTGTGACCGACCTCGCGACAACGGCCGTTAACGCAAAGTCAAGTAGCTGGTTTCTGATTGCTCCATTTGAATTAAGTCACGCGCTGACAACACAACCCTCCACCGGAGGGAAAGGTACATTTTGTCGCGAATCAAGTGTCACACTAGGGCTGCAGCTGGTTTGTAACCATTACAGAGTTCACATCTATCAAGCAAATTTAGAACGATAACTATCTTATCCACTTAAGAGCGGATGTCTGTAAATATCGACCAGAGGTAGGAGTTATAAAAATTTCGGAAAATCCGAAAAAAATTCTGTGGACTACCCTAGGTATTCTATTAATGAAAATATAAACTTTACTTTCATCGGATGAATATTTTGGTCATATGGATGGTGTCAAGTTTGGGCGCTTTATAACCTCTGCCAGATCGCTTTTTCGAGGCCCTATACCGGGCTACGGAAAGTACTCAATTTGAATCTAATTGAAATACCATTCAAGCAACAAAGCTTTTTATCACATTTAAGAGATTTGAACACGCATTTTGAGTGGTCGAGCCCTTGAATTGATTGAGACTAGAATATTTTACGGATTTTTAAATATTTACAAAATTTTGAGGATTTCGCGGGAGTAAAATTTTGTCGAAATTCGAAGGCCAAAATCACACCCGGTACCTAATTTCAAACAACAAAAACCATTCCACATTGAATAGCAATCTCAAAGCTTTCAAAATATGTTTTGAAACTTTGGGCAACATATGAAATGAATTTTTGGGAACGCGAAATTCACAGAGCACTTGAGTTAAATTTGACCCTACTAACTTGACAGTTTTGAGGTTCGGCGCGACACAAATCAATACTCAAACAAATATTTCAGCCAAAATAAGTATAATTTAGGTAATCTCAAGTCTTAAAGTTATACATACATGCTTCATAGACATTGAACATAAAATTTACAACAATTTTCAGCAAAAGAACTCATATCCCAGCTTTTAGGTACTAAACCTGCCTTGCCAAACAAATGTGAACATGCACTGGGTCAAGTTCTTATCACTCAAAGCCAATAGTTCAAAATCTACATCAAATATCTATCCTGTGTAGTATATAATCAGGTGCACGATATGTTTTTTTGTACCTTTTGTCCTTTTTCGTCCTCATTTCCGCAAATACAACCAGCGAAAATTGACGTGTCACGAGTCTTGTGTGGGTGATGTTACGTGATTCGAGATTGTGTTGCATAACATAACAAACAGACAGCTGAACGGAGATCGAACCCAGGACCCGGGACACAGGCACTTCGTCTACATGAGCTTGTTAGGAAAATTGAAAAAAAAAAAAAATTGCTAATCACAATAGAACACTGATAACGTGAACTCGGCAGACTTCCACTGCTCACTTGTCTTGCAGTACAGTAGTCTTTATAGATCGTTTTCACCGTCACGCAAAAAACCCGGCGTACAAGAATAAATTCCGAAACCGTTCCATGAAAGAAGCCAAGAAAATGAGATGCGACAAAAACTAGCAAATGAGCAATTCCACAAGCCTCAGATCTGCGTGGCACACCGTTTCTGAGTTATCTGTCTAAACTTTTCATTTTCATGCAACTTTAAAGAGCTTGTAATTGTATGCAGACGCCATATACTGTACACTGAAGTAAGTACATGTACAAGTAAGGTACCCCAAATCAACCAATACAGTGTACATTAACTTATGCGATAAAGGGGCTATCTTTTTGTTTCTGAGCTACTATACATATACATATTCGAATTCTTGAAATGTTTTAACTACTGAAAATCATAAGGGAAAACTATTTTTCAGCCATACAGCTGACCTATCTTGGTCACGCACTATGAAAATTTCCGTTCTTTAAAAACTAAAGACGACTGGAAACTCGAGAAAATAATTATTTGTAAGTTATCTTCAACCTGATGTAAATAAAAACTCAGAAAACCTTGCTATTTTGAGTATTTGATGACGTCACGGTAGGACTCGTAGCACTAATTTGACTGTAACTTTTGCCACCAGCACCATTCGATACCAGAATCCTGGGGGTGCTTCAGGCGAATCGACTTTTCAAAGCTCGAGTCATGAAATTAAAATATACCTGGAATAAAAATGAAATTAAACATAATGGGAAGTGCAATTTAGGTATATCAGGAGCCCATGGGTATATTCAATGGCCGACTGAGGAAATATTGTAAGAATTGCTTAGGGACAAGGGTAACACTTATCTTCTTTCCGGTGCAGTCGATGTCCGCCTTAAAAGACACGCGAGACAATAGCAAAATACATTCCAAAGGGAGAGGTTTTTTTTTTTTTCATCATATTGCTTTGATAGGTGATCGTTCATAGCACGGATTTTGCCAGCAAAGGAAGTAAAGGTAAAATTTATGGGCAAAATGTTATATCACACGATATCTTTTCAGTCCCAAGTTTATTCACAATCCTCAAGACATGCTCAAGGATCCAGCCTTGTTTTATTTCCAGCCAGTGCTGGTTCCCTCAGCATGTTATCAAATCTATTTTTATTCGTAGGCTACCTTGTCTTACCGGGGACTACCGTAGAAGTACGAAGTCCCTTATTCTTAAACAGCGAAATAATCTTCATGAACAACTCTCAGAATACAGAATATCAGCCCCTTGACCCTAAAAGTTGACTTTTTTTCAAAACTAAGTTCCGGTTGTATGTTGTGTAGAACTTGGGTATGGAACTGAAGAAAGCATAAAACCGGGTCGGGTAAAAGATTTTTCTTCAATACTACAGCGTATATCTTTATCTCAGTATGCTGTGGGGACTGGCCATTATTTATCTCAGAGGAAGAGTGCAAAAAATAAAAATTAAATAAAACTGAATTTCTCGGGGAATGTGCATGGATATTCCTTATCTTGGCCAATCAGCAAGCACTTTATAATTCCTGATTGCTCTTCCACTTAAGAAAATACCAAAAAGATCAGACCAAGAGGAAGGAAATCGCATGTAGAGAGTTTTACATTAGCTCTAGCTTGCAAAAAAGCGTTATACTCTTTTGACACCCGTTGATCAATAAATCAAGTTATGAGGAAATAGGTTAACCTATTTATTTTTACCTGCCTTGCAACTCCAGTGCGCACGTGCACAACACCATAGTACAGCTTATTAAACACGAGAGTGAAAAGAAGGCGTCTCAACCTTACCAACCCTCGCGAAAAACCAGCTCTGCTTCCGTCTTCAAACCACAGTTAGCAATACTAACTTATAGGATGTCTGTGAAGAGGAGCTCAATTGACCGATTGCAGTCTCTGATACACACGTACTCAGTGTGCCCGGGTATTTGCTACTTGAAGCGCACTTTCCCCCAACCAACGCTCCATATTTGCATGCTGTATCGTCCAAATTAGCGATCAGATGTGTTCTAGCTGGCAATGAAGCTTTCTTATTTTCAATGCTAGAGAAAACTATATACCACGAAACTATGCTACCAAAATGGATGCCGCAAGCACAAGATTAGACTGTATTGGGACGTTGTTATTTGTGCACATGCTTTATATAATGAGGTGTTAAAAAAGTATTGCACAACGTATTAGGTTATCTCCTCATCTGATAGACAATCAGGACAAATAAAAAAGTGCTCAACTAAAACAAAAGAACAAATTATTTACATTTCACCAGTGGATTGTTTGCCACGTTCGAGGAACAGGAATATGTAATCATGGTACAACGGCAACGTATGAAAATTCGAGCTTCAGCCCATTCCATTGGCGCAACTATAACATGTAGATCAGTGATCGAATTTTTTTCACAACCCGGAAATAAAACTGAAGTAGCCGGATCTCCTTGCGTTTCATGTTATGGACAGCACAATCTCGACTCACGCAACAACTGTTTCACGAGACGCGTGACACGTCGAGCGTGTGTGCGGGGATTTCGCTGTACTTTTTGGATCTTTTTGCAGAAATGAAGACGAGCAAGGACAAAAGGTACAAACAAACATATCGTGCACCTGATTTTATACTAAGCAGAATAGGTATTTGGTGTAGATTGGCTTTGAGTGATAAGAACATGATCCAGTGCATGTTCACATACAGTTAGCGAGGCAAGTTTAGCACCTAAAAGCAGGGATATGCCGGAGTACGTCTCGGCTGAAAATTGTTGTAAATTTTGTATTCAATGTCTGTGAAACATGTATGTATAACTGTAAGACTTGAGATTGCATAAATTACACTTATTTTGGCTGAAATATTTGTTTGAGTATTGATTTGTGTTGCGCCGAACCTCAAAACTGTCAAGTCAGAAGGGTCAAATTTCACTCAAGTGCTGCGTGAATTTCGCGTTCCCAAAAATTCATTTCATATGTTGCCCAAAGTTTCAAAAACATATTTTGAAAGCTTTGAGATTGCTTTTCAATGTGGAATGGTTTTTGTTGTTTGAAATTAGGTACCGGGTGTGATTTTTGGCCTTCGAATTTCGACAAAATTTTACTCCCGCGAAATCCTCAAAATTTTGTAAATATTTAAAAATCCGTAAAATATTCTAGCCTCAATCAATTCAAGGGCACGACCACTCAAAATTCGTTTTCAAACCTCTTGAATGTGATAAGAAGCTTTGTTGCTTGAATGATATTTCAATTAGATTCAAATTGAGCACTTTCCATAGCCCGGTCTAGGGCCTCGAAAAAGCGATCTGGCAGAGGTTATAAAGCGCCCAAACTTGACACCATCCATATGACCAAAATATTCATCCGATGAAAGTAAAATTTATATTTTCATAAATAGAATACCTAGGGTAGTCCACAGAATTTTTTTCGGATTTTCCGAAATTTTTATAATTCCTACCTCTGGTCGATATTTACAGACATCCGCTCTTAAGGTGCTACTGTGACAAAATTCGCATCTTTCCTATCTAAGCCATTTTAAAATATAAACAAGTAGTCTGTACGAGAAGAAGAATGCTGTTTACTATTTTCAAATATTTCTTTTTTTTTCAGAGATATTGATTCAGAAGATATTAAAATATGCAAATTAGCCAAGTGATGACATCATAAGCTCAACTGCATTTTGATCAAATATGATGAATAAAGATACAGTGTATCTCAGCCAATTTGTATCAGAAATGCTTGATTCTTTGCAGTAAGATTCTACTAGATGTGCTTCACAATATGAGCCTACCAGTATTGTTACCAGGCTTCCTTTCCGTGGGAAAAGATTTGTGGAAAACTTTTAGGATCATAGCATTAATAATAATAATAATAATAATAATAATAATAATAATAATAATGATAATAATATTTATTTATATGGCGCAAATTCAATTATACAATTTTCAAATGCGCCTCACATATATGAAATCAAATCAACTCTAAATAAATCAAATCAAATGTTGGTTTTTGTGGAGAGGGGAAAACCGGAGTACCCGGAGAAAAACCTCTCGGAGCAGAGTAGAGAACCAACAAACTCAGCCCACTTATGACGCCGAGTCTGGGAATCGAACCCGGGCCACAATGGTGGAAGGTGAGCGCTCTCACCACTGCGCCAACCCTGCATTAAGTGGAAGGAAGTGCAGGTGGGTACATGTAGCTAGTGAAACAAGAGTTTCATTCAAATTTTCGGCTCAATGTTACTTGGTTTTTTCGTGTTTTCTCCAGCCTGTTTGACGGAATCGTGCTCACTTGGGTATGGTTTGAAAGATCTCTTCCCCCTACACATGCTACATGTACAAGTTGTAATGAGCATTAAAACTGATGACGTCACAAGCGGTACAAGGGATGTGGTTCTGCGCGGCCGGTTTTGGCCGCACAGTTGCCAATGGGTTTATAAAGTGCGCATGACTGGAAATTTCAAGGCCAGTTTTTTTTCCTCCAACATGAAAATTGGTGTTTTAAGAAACATTCTGAGGGAAAATAATTTACTAAAAGTAGCAGGAACTTATTTTAAAATACGGCGAAAGTTGGGCCTTTCTCACTAAAATTTTAGGCAAAATCCTGGGGTCTGGTGAATAGTCATGACGGCATTCGTGTGTACTCAGTCTAGTGTGTCACTCTATTTTTGTAAGTTGTGTGGAATAAAAATGTCTGAGAACTAAGAAGATTCACTACCGAGGCCGCCAGCTGTGCAAAACGTTCGAAGTTTAAGCTTTTTTGCCTTCTCAGCCATGTTTCACGCTTGAACATTACAATTGAATGACGTCACAGAGACCTCTTGGCCACGCGACAAAATGTCTCAAATTTCAGGCTAAAGCGGGAATTCTGGAGCCCCAACAAATAGTGAATCGTTGTCACAAAAAGGAGGGAAACGACTGAAAATGAAATATGGGGATTATAAGCTAAAAAAAATTGGTACATGTAGTTAATTTTCGATTCAGATGCACTTTAAGGAAGAATCAGTAGTGGACACAAAAGGTCAGACATGCATTTCTAGCTTGAACACATAATTATGCGGTCACTTTCACTGCCACATTGTGAAACTGCTAATTACAGTAGATGTTATATATAAAGTATTGACAGAAGTACTTCACGACCTTTGGAAGTTTGAAAACCCAAGTTAATTTATATTTTTAGCTTGGGGCGCTTTAAACAATGAAATTTTGACTAACAATCCAATAATATAATTTGTATGTGGCACCACTGACATCAACTTAAAGAAGGTTCACTTTGGTATAATTATAACTGAAGAAAGGGCCTGCTGTAAAATAGCAGAGACATTGTACATGTACCTTTCGTAGCTTTGCTTTCTCATTCTCAGCCTGAAACAGAAACAGCAAATAAGATAAAGATAAAAAATGATGCAATGTAAGAAGAGGCTACAATGTACTTGTAGCCTACATTCCTGTTGGTCTAAATATAAGTGATTAAAATAGTAATACACTCGAACAAAATACAAAATAATGTCAGAGTTGTGTTTCCACTTGCAAAATGACACCGAATCTCCAATTTTCTCAGTGTATCCAAGCAGCATGCTGTACCCAGTTTTAACGCCTCCTTGCACAAAGGATTCATGAAAAACTGAAGGTAAACAGAGGACCAACCTTGACTTAGTACCAAATTATCAGTGCTTCAATCAAGCATTGCTGAAAATCGTGGACATGTTATAATAATAATTGCAAAATTGACAATTTTCTTACCTCTTCTTCTGTGAGGTTCTTTTCTCTTCTTTCTCTCCGCTCTCTCCTCTCTCTTTCAACTTCATCCTCTACAGAAAAACAAAACAAAATAAAAATGTCACAAATTAACAATCATTTTTTCTTATAAACCTTCCCTAAAAACTCAAAATTTAAGCAGTGTTTGACTTCAGCACATGCATGTTACAGGTAAAAACTAAATTCAGGTAAAACTATTTTCACCTAGGTTGAAAATCAATTTCCTTTGTCTCCTAGCCTAATAATTGAAGGGCTCAGTGGAAGAAGGGTGTTTACAAGTAATGATTTTGACCATTTTGCTGATGTCGTCCAAATGAGCTGAATTTTTGCATGTGGCCTTTGATAAACTAGAAAAACATTGCCCTATATTTTTTTTCGCCTTCGTGCACTCAGTTTTTGAGAAAACTCGGGCCAAAATACGCATTCAATGCGTCACTTAGCACACTTTTTCCTGCTTGGTTACTGAAACTGGGCATGAAATGATTGACAGGGACATATTGTTTGATAGTATGATGTACACTATAAAGACCAGAAAAACATTGCCCTATATTTTTTTATTTCGCTTTTCCTATATTTTTTATTTCGCTTTTTATTTTTATTTTTTTTTTCGCACTCAGTTTTCGAGAAAACGCGGGCCAAACTACGCATTCAACGCATCACTTTGCACAGTCATCCACCAAGCCCTTTATTTGAAAACTAAGTGCCAAATGCTCATAACTGACTTAAGACAACATGGAATGTCTCTGTTCAATACGACATAATGTGCCATGTGCCTTTTTTACTCATAAACAGCACACAAGATGCCCAGCTGACTTGGAAATAAGCCGGGTCTACTTTTTTCATGAATGCAGCACTTACTACAGGTGTTACTACCTGTGTTTTGCTTAATCGTAGTGCTCAACAAGCTTGCTTGGCTCAGAAACAGTCCACAACATTCTTGGTTGACTTAAAATAGCACACAGAAGCCTTGGTTAACCTTAAGTCAGCACACAAAGAGTTTGTCTGACTTGAAAATAGCATTCAAGGGATTAGCGCTAATGTTAATTAAGTTAGACTTAACGGCGTTATTTACATATTGTGAAATTGAATCGTTAATGTTCTGTCATGCATCACACAAAAAGTGTTAAAATATCTCGCTTGAAAATACATTTTGCTGTTTATTTCGCATGAAAATACTTCTTGTTGACGTTTACCTCATATGAAAATGCTTTTTGCTGATGTTTACAAGCCTCCACAGAATCAAAATAACCGAGGTCATCGCGGCAAAGTGATTTATGTGTTGATATTCGCCAGCATGTTTTAGCCGGTTCACAAAACACCACACAATAACGAATGCATTTTCGCTTTCAATATTTGCCACACGCATCAACTTTTGCTTGCATTATATTCAGGATACTCATCGAAAACGGACAGGCTTTTAATCTTGCCGGTTTCCCTGTCTTAAATGATTTCTCCCTAATGTTTCCGAAGTGAAAGTAATCTATTGTACGCGTAGTCCGAGCAGATTTAATCCCGTCATGTCACCTGTGGGAACTTTTCACTGTGACAATGCCCTCTGTTGCCACAATGAATTGTGGGAGAACTCTGACCTCCAAGTGCGGACAACTCTTTCCAAACATTGGAGATTTTCAGCCTAAAGTCCAAAAATACCTCTCGTTTTCCGAACTTTTAGCACGGCAACCTTTGACAGACGGGCCGAGACTTAAGCAACGGAGCGCTGCTTTTTAGACGCGAGCTGCTTTCAGACTTTTTATCGCCTGGCCCCGTAATCTATACTCCAAAACAGAGGGATTTCATGATTTGGAAAGTACAGAGAAAATTTCTTTGGATTCTTTCAGAGAAGCTAGTGGCTTGCGAGTATCAAGACTTCATGATGTCTTTTGTTACCACCAGGTGAGCAGGCAAACAATCAAGCATAATGCGATTAAATGGAACTCAGTACCGATCGAGCTGACTTCAACTGCGTAATTTTCGTATCAGTGAATCGGTGTTTTAATCGCCAAACTTATAGTGTACACTATAATATCAAACAATAAGTCCCTGTCAATCATTTCATGCCCAGTTTCAGTAATCCAAGCAGGAAAAACTGTGCTAAGTGACGCATTGAATGCGTATTTTGGCCCAAGTTTTCTCGAAAACTGAGCACAAAAAAAGTGAAAAAAAAAAATATATAGGGCAATGTTTTTCTAGTGTACTAAAGGTCACATGCAAAAATTCAGCTCATTTGGACGACATCAGCAAAATGGCCAAAATCGTCACTTACGCCCTTCTTCCACTTAGCCCTTCAATTTTTATCAATATTTAAGGGAAGGAGACAAAGGGAATTGATTTTCAACCCAGGTTAAAATTTTTTTTACCTGAATTTAATTTTTTACCTGCAACATCCACACCCACCTCTTGAGTACTGGGCTTCTCTTAAAAACTTTTCTCTCATTTGTCGCTCTTCCTGCATGACATAAATAATGAGAAACTTCTTAAGAAATCATTCTGTCAATAATAATTAATTTATACATGTACATCATTACTTGCTGCGAGCTTATAACTATTCTAAAATGTTTCAGTCTCGTACCTAAAACCCTTCAAAGTCTGACTCCGAGTCGGACGCAAAACGTTCCTCCAAAAGAGCATCGTCTTCAAAAGATTCATCATCTGATGAACAGTCCTACAGAAAATCATCCTCGGAACCATCCAAAGAATTGGAGATGCCGCACTTCAAGAACGATCTCGCAACCATTTCTTGGGGAATGTCGTGCAACGCTTCGCCGATCCATTGGCACATGAGCTCTTCCGATGGTTTCTTTTGTCTTCCTGTGACTGTTAGTTCGTGGATGCTTTCAGCCATCCAGTTCATCCACTTTTTCCTAACTCTGTCCTTGAAAGGTTTGTTTAGACAAACATCTAAAAGTTGCAGCACAGAGGTAAGTCCACCAGGAATAACTGCTAAATCAGTGTTTTCCATTTTCAGTAAATGCTTGGTTTGCTCTGTCTTGTGAGCTTCGAAGGAATCAAACACAAAAAGACTTCTTCGACGACCGAGACCTCCGATGCGAGAAAGCCAAACTTTCTCTATACAAATTTTCATGATCTCTCCGTCCATCCACCCCTTTTGTTGAACAGCCACGACAACTCCATGTTTGTTTTGAATCTTGGGCATGGTAGCCATCTCCTGTGCATGTCGAAACAACCGTGAGGCGGTTCTTCTCATTTCCAGTTGTACGGATCTTCACAGTTTTGTCTCCTGTCGCCGCAACAGTTTGGTTCGAAGGCATGTCGAACTGAAAAGGACTTTCATCCATATTTGCAACAAGATGAAGGGGATAATTGTGAACTCGTCGTTGCTTGATAACAAACTGATGAAAGTGAACGATTTTCTCCTCGTAGTCGGGTGGAAGACGTTGAGCTAACGTTGTTTTCTGGCACAATGACAAGCCATTTCTCTTCATGAATCTTTGGCACCAGTGGTTCGAAGCCTTAAACTGACCGGCAGGGCTGTTGTACTGAGGATCTTTACCAAGTTCCAATGCTTTTAGCCTGACCATGGTTGGTAAAATCGCTAGCCCATTGCTACGCTTCTCTGTGATCCAGGCCATTAAATCTTGTTCAAGGCAAGGCCAAGCAGCTTTCCTTCCACAATCTGCATGTTTGAGTCGAGGCATTTGCTGAGGGTTTTCCTTGCTTTTTCGCCAAAGGCGGATGTTGCTTACGGCAATGCTAAACTCACGCTGGGTTGCTCGATTTCCATGTTGCTCTGCAAAGTTTATAATTCGTAACTTCTCTGCTGTGGTGTAACTTGTTCACTTCGTGTTTCTTGTCGCCATTGCTTGTGAGTAATAAAGATGCTTTGAAACATTTCTTTATATACTGATATTTGTTTTCATCGGCGGTAAATAAGCAGCTGTGATAGGTTATTTGTGTATTTGTTATAACAACAACATTGAAAACAGCCTATTAAAGTCTAGTTTATACTCTTCTGTATCCTTTGTTAATACCACACTCGTATGCAAATGAGGATAGCGATCAACAAACAAAAGGTTCCGTGTATAATGCGCAGCGCAAATTTCACCCCTAAAATCTTGGGAAAAAGTGCGCATTATACATGGGTAAATACGGTAGTCTCTGTTGGTCTATGCCACAGTCTCCCTTTTCTCCTCCACATTGAGTGGTAACCAAAGAAAGAAACATAATTAATACGTACATGTACAAATGTACATACTAGTTATGCAACGCTTTTGAGTGGCATACCGTGGAATATCCCACGAGTCACTTGTATTTTCTTGGTATACACACGAGCCTTTAGACGAGTGTGTATAAAAAGAAAATACAAGTGACAATTGGGATATTCCACGGTATAATATGAGAAAGGGTATCATAACTATTTTACACCATGCCATAGAAAATACAGTGGCCAGCAAGGCCAGCATAAAGTGGGAATCTCAACGCATGATCTTGTCTCTCTCATACGGCTCCTCCTGGTGCAGTTTCCGCCATGTTTATTTGCATATACCGCTGAACGCGGGTACGATGATCTTTGCCTGAAGGGTAACGAACAAGCTTCAGTAGGCGAAGCTTTCCGAATGAGGCACAAAGTGCCAAGTAAATGATAGTGTAAGCCACCGTTTCATAGCCTTAGAAGCCCACAGTACTTCGGTCCGCGGTATATGCAAATAAACATGGCGGAAGGAGCCGTACGAGAGAGACAAGATCGGAGGATATAAGAAGGATATGGAAGCGAAAAATGTTGAGAACTCAGAAGGATTTCATTTCGACAATCTTTATTGTACAACATAAACATATTTTGGAATTAACAAGGTGCGACTTTATGGCATACGATCGAATAATACTCCTCTGCACCCTGTGAATGGTGGAGCGGCAAAACAAAAGCTGTGAACGGCTACAGGTTAACCAGTCGGGAATACATAGATACCAACGAACAGAAAATGACTGGAATTTCGAAGAAAACAAACAAGCAATTGCATGTAAAATGTTAAATGGCTAAAGATCACTTTATTAAAGGATGGAGAAGCCACGACCTGTTTGTCTGGAATAGCAGCTAGCAGACACCAAATATTTGCATACCACCAAACAAAACTTCCACTCATTTGCATATCGTAATGCAACGTGCATTTTGTTAGTTTGAAGTCTCTTCGAAATCATTTTCTTGAAGTGCAACAGCTCAGAACGACAACGAAGTAAATGAGCTATATTTTTCAGAGGCTGTCGAAGATTCAAAATCTTTTAACCTTGAAAATTATTGGAGGCGCAAATCACAGGAGATGGTTATCTGTCATTCTTCTCACCTCGTTATGCTTGATCGATCACACCTGTCCATGATCATTTGTTACCTTTGCATTCAAATGCGTCACATACCAAATGAAAGCAAAATCTTTTACAGTACAACCTCGATTATCCGGACTCGTTGGGACTGAGCTGAATAGTCCGGATAATCGAGAGTCCAGATAATCAAAAATATGAATATTAATGAGCCAAAACTAAAACTGAATGACTGAACAAGTGGAGTGTGAAATCTCACTTAGGAACAAACAACGCCTGAGCAAATCAGAGCTCAGTGAAATGCACTGCCGTAGTTCGGCATACGTGAGCTCAAAACGCGTACAGATTTGTGTTTTGAAGGGAAACAAATTCAGTTTGAACCGGAGTTTCATTACTTAATTTCTAGGGGAAAAGTTTTGCTGCGGATCTTAAATACAGCTAATTAATATTCATGAAAAAATGGGACCAGCTAATCAAGTCCGGATAATCGAAAAATCAGGATAATCGAGGAAACTGTGAAGAGTACAATTTATGCTCATATGAGGATTCCTATTACAGCTGTCTGAATCTTTCTCATTTGTGGTCCTCCACAGGATTTCAGGTAAAATGGTGATGACACGGGTACGCGTGCGAGGACACGGCACGCAAAGCGTGTCATTTGTCACGGATATACAAATATATAATGAACAAGATAATATATATATATTAGCCAAGCCTAAAAGCGGAGCTCCAAAAGCATTCTTTTTCTACTGGCATTTACATATAGTGTGCTTGTCATATCACCCATCTGACCTCACTCAAGCTACAGACCCAAGGCTGTAAAAAATAGTATGGAAAGGTGATCTGAGCCAGTGTCACAGTGGATTTGGACCCCCCGCAGATTTGCACCCTCCAGTCCAGATCTGCTTGTGGATCAGATTTGGACCCCCAAGTCCAGAACTGCTAGCAGATATGAACCCCCTTTTACGGATTTGGACCCCCACCCCTCCTAAAAACAAGCATTCTATTCAGTAAGGTAATAAAAATTCCTTTGCAAATTGAGTTTGGAGATGTTAAAAAGCAAAAAATATATATTGAGGTAGGTTTTTTTTTTAATAATCCTTAATACTTTGTGTAAAAAAGAACCTGCAACGCTAGTTTGCATCTATAAATTTTTAAAACAAAACATTTCTTAACATCTTAGAGCAATACCTAAGGACAGGTCTGTTTCCCCGTTCAACTGTAGGCTACTTAGTTATGGTTTAGAGCCACTAGAAATTGGTGGAGAAGCCTAGTGAATGCTATTTTGAATCAGTATCCGACATCAGACATATAGTGATTCAGATCATCACTTCATAATGAATGCAATTTCAGTTATCCAAAGCCTCCCATGAGACAGTTGGAAATCAGAAATTGTGTATCCTCTGGATATATGTATGCATCAAAAAAATTATGAAAGAAAGATACATGGAAATCAATAAAAATATTTAGATGATATGCATTAAGGCCAAGATATTTCTTTTGATAAGTTACTTCTTGACCTTACTATCGCAAAAAACTGCTTGCTGACATTAAGCTCATCAATCAATACACCTACAGTGTTTTCAAAAAGAAATCCAGCTGCTTTTCTGGCCAGCCAAGTGCAAGACTAAGCAACTTGATAATAAAATATTGGGCATTTGGTTGATATCACTATCAAGGTAATTAACAATGTAGTATGAGGATTTAAGGTAATGATTCACCAAAGCAAAAGTGCTGGAAATCTGTGTTAGCAATCTTAACTTGATTTTCTATTTTGCAAGAAAGGACTAGTCTCACATTTCTCCATGTACATTTGAAATTGCACAACATACTTCATCAAACATCAAAAATCCCATTACACATTAGTGCCAAATGTCATCCAAACATACCACAAGATTGGTGTGACCAGCTATGAATAAAATTAATTGAAAGACTGCATGCAGGAGAAGGAAGTCCAAAGGATGTGTACATTAATGAGAAAGAGCTTACTTTAAGTTTAGTAATACTTTGTCATGCGAATACATCTAAGTTGATACAAAAAAAAGTGCATGACTGGAGAATAATTGGGAGAAAGTAAATTCCCATACAAAGAATATTATCTAATACAGTAATAGCCCACGTATAAGAACCTGGGTTTTAAGAACCTGTTAGGCTAAAATTTTCATTTTAAGCCCCCTCCACATAAGAACCTATTAAGGCTAAAATTTTAAGTTAGTTCTTATCAGTGGGGTTGCTGTAAAAGTGTAAAGGTAGAAACTGCTGAATGAGTTTCTTTGTTATGTTTTGTTAAGGACATGTACTGTACCTGCAGTGAACTGCCTATAGGCATTTCTCTATGGTACAAATAAATGATTTATACTGTATTATGAGATGATATTTATCAGATATATAGTATATTCAGATAAAATTCATATGAAAATTTAAGAACCTATTTTAAGAACCTTGGTAGCCTAAATTTGCTTTCAGTACCATTTATATAAGAATCTATTTAGGCTAAATTAGAAAATTCAGGTTCTTATACGTGGGCTATTACTGTATTACACATTCTAAAAACTAAGAGGTGAAATTTAAACGTGGCCCAAAGCTAACCTAATCAAATTAAATCAAATACTTGTCTCTTACAAGTCACCCCTGCTTTGAGATTGACACTAAAAATAAAGAAGTAAAATTGAAATACAATCCAAAGCTAACCTAATTAAATTACATACTTGTCACTCACAAGCTACATCTGATTTAAAATTGACACAACTAATGTAATAGATAGGACTTAAAACTGCTTAAAGAAGGTGCATGCATGATGTTCGATGGAACACCATTCCAGTTTGGTATGTAGCGATTATAAAAAGAAAAGCTGAAGGCCATATATATATATTTAGCCAGGCCAAGCCTAGAATCGGAGTTGCACAATCTCACCGAGCAACTTCGCATGGCTTTATTTGGGCCAGTTTAATTTGTGTCCAAAACAATTGAGCAGCAGCAGGGAAACGAAGAGTTTTCGATAGCAAACGTTTGCAAAAAAAAACAGACATTCGTGAGTCCTAACTACTTTCAGATGAAAGCGTAACGGAATTCAAAGCGGATTAAAAAAAACACTACAAGCGAACAAAGTACGATGCGAGTGTTTTGCTGGAAGAAGGAGAGGGTGGAGAAATTAAACAAGACTAGCTTGTAATAATAATAGCTTGTACTGATTAGTCTAGAAAAATCGGTATTTATTTTGACATAAATGCCCGTAGAAAAGACAATAAAGGGTAAAAACTGATCGTTAAGAGCAGTCAACAGGAATTGACCGCGGTTCAGAAACAACAGAGCAACAAACACAAATATTACAAGAAAACAAAGCACAATACGAATAATATTTCTTCGAAGATTCTTGGAGAAGGTGGAGAAATTAGACAAGTAACAAAAATTGCTTAGCAATTTTGACATAAATGTCCGCAGAAAAGACAAAAAAGAGGTCCACACCTGATCGTTTAGAGCAGTCAACAGGAATCGCTGAGGCAGCAATCACTCGCAACGCGACAGAGCTGAATAATAGCGCCATTTCCCACAAAATCTTTCCTTGGCTGACACAAAACGCTAAAGAGCTTTTATAGTTTTACTGGTACTTCCCATGTCTTCCGAAGAACCTTCTTCAATTAATGATTCTCAGTGGCAAAGCGTCATCCAGTTAACGAAGAAAGCGCTTGCCAAACCACACCAGCATTTCTCTCGCAGACCCGTCCAATATAAAATTTATCAAAGCCAGCCCGGCCAGTCAACCCATTCGGTGTTTTTAACATCCAAACGCTGATTCTTACCGGTTGAAACAAATTAAGACGACATGTTTATAGACGGCGAAACTTAATATTGTTGTTTACAGGCCGCTTTCGACGAAGATCTCTAAAACGTTTTTCAAATTTTGACAACTTTATGTCAGATTTTGAGACGTGCATATGCACATGCATTTGATCGGCTTTTTTTTTTACTCGAGTTTTAAGAGGACTCATTGTGATTACGTGTTATTGAGATAATCGCTGTTGAGGTACCAAGGTCAGGAGTGCTCGACGGAGCCGATCTGCAAAATAACCGCTCTGCAGGCCGATTTTGGGCTGGCTGGCAAAATGTTTGCTGAAATAAAAATCTTGCTGGCAGTGTTATTTTAACGAAATCTTGCTAGAATTTGTGTCCGTAATGAGTCTTACTGGCTGACAGGAATCAAAACACGTTATTTCTGGCAGTTTTCATGCTGGCTGAGAGTACTGAGGGCGCACTTTTATCTGCGTGAGATTGAAAATAAAGTTAATAAAAAACAAACCGTCCTTGGGCTCGTAACGCAACTTTCAAGAGTCTCAACGTATTGAATAGCATGTGCTGTCAGTTGGCTTCGTATTTTGGTGGATTTTTATCTGCGAGAAGAATAGGACTTCGGGAAAAAAAACTAAAAGTAAAAAACACGGGATACAGATACGGAAGCCTACGCCCGTCTTGAAACGATCTGACATCCGAAATAAACCATTCGAGATATTTTTCCCCAAAATTAAGTTAAAATCAATACTTTAGCTGGCTGGGTATTTTTCTTCCTTACGCGACTGCTGGCTGGCAAACTGGAAAGATTCCACCCGTGCTGGCTGGCATTTCGTGTTTGTGGCATTTTTCAACTTTGCTGGCTCGTTGAGAAACGACACGCTCGTAGCTGGCTGGGATTTTTATTCCTCAAAAGTTTTGCTCGCTGGCATTGAAGAGCGGTTATTTTTTTGCCAGGAAAGTTAAATATTAACGAAGATTGACAGGGGGACACTCAGTTAGTGTTTAGTACATCGTACGATAAAAATTCTCAGAAAAGGTCGTTGGGTACTCCTGCAAGGTCGAAAAACAGTCAGCCAAGCCGAGTAAAAACACTCGTTCGCTTGCAAAGAAAACAACGTAACAAAAAAAACAAACTATTCAACTACTTCTTTGCGTCCAAAACGAGTACAGATGATTGTTATTTATATCCATTCGAGAGAAAAAGACAAGTTTCATTCCTGAACAAAAGTAACAACGATTAAACCAAATGTTAAGCTTCTATTTATTTAATTTACCTCACTGTCCTGCGCTGTGTTGTAGAGGTTTCTACCACTTGAAAATACGTAAGCGTCAGTAAAGTAAAAACAAGCATCCGCAAAATTAGCAAACGGTTTGTCCAAAGAAAGAGCTTTTTCCACAGAGTTTGAGCTACTCGTTCCTCCCATTAACACAGGTGAACTGTTAAGTGACCTTTCTTAGTGAGATGCAAGATGCCGCGGTAAAGTGAAAGCCCTTGAAGCGTTGAATTATACTGTTTTCAACCGCACAATCGATCCAAGTTTGAAACTTTTCTTGAGAACAATCGCTCTTCCCTTCATCACTGGAAAATTCACCTTCCAGAGTATCTTTTGATAAGTTCTTGATTTTTATGCCTTTTAAGCGAATTTAAAGACAAACTTCGATCGAAGACGATGAAGTTGTTTTGCTCCAAATGAAAACAACCAAGTGAATACGAGCCGTAGAAACCGTGCGAAAAATTAAGCCTCGATTTGGTATGGGTGTCCCACACCTGGCTTGAGCTGCGATGAAATCGAAAGTAAGTACTTGGTCAGCGGTCAACATAAAAATAAACAGCTGACCTCGATGAGGTCTCAACTTGAGCCCGCGATATGGTCACGTGACACTGGTCAGCGGATACCTTGTTTTGACAGGTGTCAATTGGCTATAAGATGGATGTCCAGTATCAAAGAGATGTACGCTCGGTGTAAACTGTAAACTAGCTGGTCAGCTGCTGGGCCTGAGTATGGCCGCCATGTTGGATTATTAGCGGAGCTCCGGCGGCCCGAAGGGCCGCCAAGCGGAGCCCCATACCTATAGAAACCCGTCAACTGCTTTTCTCATGGTAAAAGCGGCTAGCGGTATTGCTCGTGGGCGCGCACGACGACGACGGTGGAGTTGCCCAATAATTAATAATATCCTAATAATAACCATAATAATCCAACATGGCGGCCATACTCCACCTGAGCCAGCTGGGTCCCCAGCTCATTAGCTAGTTTGCAGCGTGCAACTTTGATATAGGACATCCGTGTCATGGCCAATTGACAGCTGTCAAAACAAGGTTTCCGCTGACCAGTATCACGTGGCCATATCGCGGGCTCAAGTTTAGAGCTCATATAGGTCAGCTTTTTTTTCGAAGTTGACCGCTGACCATGTACTAGTTTTCGATTAGATCGCAGGCTCAAGCCAGGTTAATTTAACCAAAACGAGGCACCCAAACCAAAACGAGGGTTAATTTTCCGCGCGCTTTCTGCGGCTCGTAATTTCACATTCAGTTGGTTTCTTCATTTTGACCAAAACAACTTCATCTTCTTCGAAGTCTGCGAAGTTTGTCTTTTAAGTCGCGTAAAAGGCATAAAAATCAATAACTAATTAACAGATACTCCGGAAGGTGAATTTTCAAGTCATAAAAAGGATAGCAAAACATTTGCCTCAGGAAACGCTTAAAACTTGGCTCGACTTGCATAATCGACGACCGGATTGTGTGGTTGAAAAACAAAATGATTCAAGGCTTCAAGGACTTTCACTTTACCGCGGCACCTCGCAGCTCACCAAGAAAGGTCACTTAGCAGTTCACCGGCATTAATGGGAGGAACGAGTAGCTCAAAGTTGGTTGAAGAAGTTCTTTCTTTGGACAAACCGTTTGCTATTTTTCCAGATGCGTGTTTTACCTCAAGTGGATTTGTATTTTCAACCTCTACAACACAGGTGACTGAATTAAATGAATTGAAGCTTAACATTAAATGGTTTAATCGTTCTTATTTTTGTTCAGGAAAGCAATTTGTATTTTTCTCTCGACTGGATATAAATAACAATCATCTCTACTCGCTTTGCAAGCAAAGAAGTAGTTGAATTGTTTGTTTGTTTTGTTGTTTTCATGCAAGCGAACGAGTGTTTTCACTCCGCTTGGCTGACTGTTTTCAGTGTTTTTCGACGTCGGTGCCTCAACAGCATTAAAAAAACTTTTGCCCCTAACTTATTAACAAGTAATCGCAATGAGTCCTCGTAAAATTAAGCATTAAGCCCAGGCTAAACGATCAAACACTTCATTCAACATCGTGTTGGAAGATAATTTAAAACGGCTTTCTATGTTTTGATCCATATGAAACATTTTCATCCAACATTTCGCTCTGTGAACAAATGTTTGATCGTTTAGCCAACCCAATTAAGAGAGTGCACAGTCAGTAAAAAGCAAACCAAATGAAGAACGTGAAAATTTCAGCGATAACACGCAAAAAGTGTCCTGTGTACTTGCTTTGTCTTGTGTTTGGTCAAACATTGTCTGTTTTCCTGCTTGCAGAGGTTTCTCGCCCAAGGAAATTTGTTTATCGGCTAGTCACCCAAAGTTATGTTTGTCAAACACTATGTTCAGGAAAATGTTTGATCGTCTAGCGGGGGCTTAGTATTACTTGTGTTTTGCGCAAAGAACACAATTTCAGCATTTTCTGAAAACACAAATAATATCAATTCTTAATTTTTGTCGGCCCAGCGTGATTACCTATCCAACCATCGGTTTGTTTTCCTTTTTCTCTTTTCTCCGATATTTCACCTTATGTCAAAATTGCTTAACAATTTTTATTAACTTGCTACGAAATTGTCACTTGTCTATTTTCACTACCTTCTCCAAAGAAACCTACAAACCTACGCATCGTCAGTGAATTTGTTTTCTTGTAATGTTTTGTTATTCTGTGGTTTGTGAATCGTTGACTGCTCTAAACGATCAGGTTCATACTCTACGGACCGTTATGTAAAAACTTAAGATTGCTTAGTAATTTTTCTAGCTTACTAGAAGCTTACTTGTCAACTTTCAGGGGCACCCAACGACAAGTTTCGGTAGATTTCTGTTCGGTGGAGGGTAATTCGCCTTGTGCTTTCGGCGTCGATTAAAGAGTGCACTCGGATTTTCGTAGCTAAAACGTGGCCTAAAAGATTCGCAATTTGGAAATCATAGCTCCTGCGGTTTTCGAAAAGGTCGTAATTGCTGTTTTTGGCAGTCAAAAACGTCAGCTAGCATTTTCGGAAAGAAAATAGTTCCCTAGAAAGTTCGTGGAAAGTTCATTTCAGCTTGCATTTTCTCAATAGAAGATTTTGTTCCCTAACACTGTTCGGACAATTAAAATTTCAGCTAGAGAATCCGAACAGATGAACTTCTTCTAGCTTATGAAAACATCACTTTAAACAGACTTCAAACACCTTAAGGTACTTAAAAATGCCTTTCTATAACTTTTGGTTGATTTGGCTCGTTGGGTGCCCCTGAACTTTCTTCACCCTTTCCAAGAGTCTTCGAACAAACATAAGCGTCCAGTTGTTTTGGAATGTTTTAATGTTTTGACGTTTTTGAACCGCGGTCGATTCCTGTTGACTGCTCTAAACACAAAATATTGGCGCAAGGAAAGCCATGCGAAGTTGCTCAATACCAGTAAATAAAATAATAACCATAGAGCTCCGCTTTTAGGCTTGGCTAAATCTATATATTATGATTATTATTAGGATATTATTAATTATTGGGCAACACCACCGTCGTCGTCGTCGTCGTCGTCGTGCGCGCCCACAAGCAATACCGCTAGCCATTTTTACCATGAGAAAAGCAGTTGACGGGTTTCTATAGGTATGGTGCTCCGCTTCGCGGCCCTTCGGGCCGCTGGAGCTCCGCTAAAAAGTGGCACGCAGCTTTTGTTTTCCGTGACTTAACATGCATAACCTTTTGTTCAAGCTAGCGTGCAATTTGTCGCTCGGAGAGTGTGATTAAACATGGCAAGCGTGTTTTGTTACATGATTATCAAGAGAAAGGGGCTCGGTGAGACTGAAGCAAAACAGTGCAAGGTTTGAATACAAGCTCACCGGTACGAAACAGTGCAAACAGTTGTTTGCATAAAATTATGGTAACACAACGCGCATTTTGTCAGCTGAACGAAGTTTGTTCGAAGTGCAGCAGCTCAGAATGAAGACAAAATAAAGGAGCTTTATTTTTCATAAGCAGTCGAAGATCTGTAATCTTTTGACCTTGAAAATCTTCGATTTCACAGACGATTTATCGCCGCATTATGTGTCACACCACAGGAACATTCGGGTGTGAACTACAGCAGTAGCACGACGTTTGAAATGGGCCATAAATTAAAAAGTAAATATTTTTCTGAAACAATTTTTTAAATTCGCATTTTCCGCTATGATTAAGCACTGACTTTCATAGATATGGAGGTTTTTTCGAATCTACTCTTTAGTTCCCAAGAGAGTATTTTCATTTGCATATCAGACATGCTTGAAAGCACGTGCTCTGTAATGTGATACTTGTCGCGCTAAAATCGCAAACACCTCCATTGCGAAATGTAAATTGTTTCTTTACAAATTATACAAACCATCTTCATCCATCGATCCACTTTTGTGCACTGACATATGAAGCCGGCTAACTCGAGCATTCTCCTTGGTGTTAACTCAAACCAAATTGCCATTGAGCATGTGTAACAATTTACGCTTTTGTAATCAACTGAATCTTTAGTTTTTACACGCAAATGACAAATTTGCTTGAATCAAGTCAGGATGCAACTTTTTTGCATGCATTTGGTTATTTAGTAGGTCACAAGTAAGTAAACTTCATAAATTGTATTCCTTCTACTTTTTCGGCTCTTTGTTTATACACGGCTTTTTCCCTCTTGTTTATTACAACTCCGTTGTCGCTCCACGTATTTCCTTCTGATGTCTTTCTCAGTTTATAGTGCGTCATATAACCAAGTGTTTTACGGAAATTTCCCGTCAGAAAAATTGACAGTTGAGTTGCTGAGTTGGGGGTTCATCCTATAACTGAGTGTGCCTTATAACCGAAAAATTATGGTATAAGCATTTTAAGCATAATTTATACAGGAAACCCGGCATTTTTTGGTCTCAGACCTGATGGTCTTGTTAAAATTTAGTTGCACATGGCTGAACTTTGTCAAGCTTTATCTTTTGCAAAATAAAGTTTAGAAAGTCATTCCATGTGCTGACAGCTGTGTTTCAAATTTTTGACTCCTCATAACAATTTTCTCTCAGAAACTGTCGACTGGTGAACAAGGTCATACGAACATTTTATGCGATGATTATTTTTCTAGCGAGTGATTTTGCTCGCAAAGCGAGACATTTTGCACGCTAGCGTGTCATTTTGCTCGATTCCTTTGTGTTCCATAACTTGACATGCTTCTTTGTGTGACTGAACATTTTCCTTTGTGTTCTCCATGTAAGACAAAAGGCAGTTTTAATGAGACGTCCTCGCACGCGTGCCCGTGTCATCACCATTTTACCTGAAATCCTGTGGAGAACCACATTTGGCGACTCAATATGCTATTCTTAATTATCATGAACAGATAACACAATAGATTGCCGCTGCCTTTCGCATCACTTCCAAATGCTCGCCTTTCGATACTTCAGAAGTGATCAACCTAATAGTGCTTTGATCAAAAGCTTTTTTTAATATCAGATAAATAAACTTTGAGTTCGAGCGGATGAGATTTTTTCCAAACCGATGACTTATAATTAACCCGAAATCCGAACGCGTTTGCCCGGCAGACTTTTACTGTAATTTTGTTTTGACTGCTTAAAATTGTCAGCGTGACAGTTCAAACAACAAGGCAGCGCTTCTTTTGGCATTGGATTAAACAGTACTAAACAGTTGTAGGTTACTTTATCTGGTTACAATATTTGAAGACTTCTGATTTTACACTGTATGGAGGCCGGCTCTAAAATTGAAGGGCTGGGGGCATAAACTGCCTATGTGGAATTTTCGGCCGTTTTTTTATTTCGCTTGGATTTGTCCAAATTTTTGCATGTGAACTGCATTTTGATTCAAAAACATTGTCCCGTATTTTTTTCACCGATTTCTTTTTCGTTTTTCGAGAAATAACGTATAACAGGTGTCAATTTACTTCTGGAGTGTCAAAATACTTTTGGAGCACAGGATAATATCCGTACTATATGCTATTGTACGGTTATTATACGTACTATTCGCGTCAAACCAGTATAATAACCGTACAATGCGGTGTTCTACGGTTATTATACTGGAAAGGTGTCACTTACGGTTATTATGCGTGCAAGTTACAATTAATAACCGTAGAAAGCACGGTTATTAATCGCACGTGGCGTAATCTCAGGTTATTATTCGTACGTTCAGCAGAGTTTGTCATGAGGAAATTTTCGATCTCCAGCCGCCATTACGGAAAAACGTTTAGCCGGTCAAATTTGCAAGGCTGCTCGACATTTCTTTCCGAAAAGTAATTTCCTGAAGTTGTTTCCCCTAAAACTTTTTGTTAAGCGAATCCATGACAGAAATGTTTGCTTCAAGAAAGCGCTATTGGGAAAAGTTTGCTCGTCGCAACGATCGATGCGGAGCGTAACTTACACTGTACAATGATTTGCAAAGTTTTGTACCAAGCATGCAGCTACATGCATTTTGTATTATGTAAAGTATGGCGGAACAGGCAAAGCAATATTATTGTACACTGCCAATTTTTTTATGTGGTATATTATATAAAAAAAAAAGGAAAAATAGTTGCCTTATTACAGGTTGATGCAAATGTATCAAGCATTCTTTTCTCTTCCCTCACAGGTCTTAAGCCCTGGTCAAACGGCGCATGATAGTCGATGATAGTTGATGATAGTCGATGATAGTTGAAGCGCGCGCTTCCGTTTGACCACCAACTATCATGCACTACA
>JAEMWC010001902.1:55000-81594 GCA_016490735.1 Pachyseris speciosa | reverse complement strand
ACAAGTAGATGTACAACTGTAGAAAGAAAAATAGTGAAATTTAAAACAAAAAATTAATACTATTTAGTACTACGTGTAATTGCCTAGTGTAACCAATTTTAGGGCTAAAGGAGCCAGTCCAAAGAAGGCAGCCAAAAGGCAACTAACACTAAATGTAACTGTACTTGATTCAAAACTTTTTTCTTATCTGTTTTATTGATGAATCTGATACAAAGGAAAACAAACATGAAACTGTGAGTAAAGTGAGATGGTAAATTTTCAAGTGTAGGAAATAAATAAACGATGTATTTTTCTGTACTGTCTCATGCATACTCAGAAAATTCTGATGCTACTACATGTAGTTTTTATGTTTTATCGCTGAGCTACAGGAGACTCATGGGAGCTTGGCCATTAAACTAGGTGCATGAGACAAATGTGCTGCATACTCTCTGTTGTCAACACGTTGGAGGAAGTTTAGCCTCCCATGCAGGAGGTGAAATATGACTACCTTGAAAGTGACTGTGTGGGTGGCTAGGAGAAGTTAGAGTTACACATGTACAGTGTACTTGTATTTTTTCAAGTAAGCATGTGAAAGCGTAAAAAAAAATACTTAGATCTGCCAATAATTAAACCAGTTTGGAAATCTTGCACTAAAAACAAATTGCACTGTAAACCACAACACATACACAATGCACCAAAGGCAAAGTTTGCCATGACAAGGTACATGTATGCTATAATAATTATGAATGCATGAATTTTTTTCTCTTTTCAACAGAGCCAGACTTTAACAGTTAATCGCCAAATGAGGCGTTACAGTGTGCCTTGCATTGCCTTTATCAATAAACTGGACAGGTGAGTTTCAAAGCAGCAAGTTTGGTCTGCATAAAACTGAAGGGTGTTTTGCAAAAAGGGGGGGGGGGGGGGTGGGGGGGGAGCAGGGGGAGCAGAGTTGGCGCAGTGGTGAGAGCACTCGCCTCCCACCAATGTGTCCCGGGTTCGATTCCCGGACTCGGCATCATAAGTGGGCTGAGTTTGTTGGTTCTCTACTCTGCTCTGAGAGGTTTTTCTCCGGGTACTCCGGTTTTCCCCTCTCCCCAAAAACCAACATTTGATTTCATTTGATTTATTTAGAGTTAATTTGATTTAGTCTCCCCAATTAGTAGAGCATCCGTGCTCGGCTAAATACATTTGAGACTTAAATAAAGTGATTATTATTATTATTATTATTATTATTATTATTATTATTATTATTATTATTATTATTATTATTATCATTATTATTAAGAAATACAAGATCGCGGAGGGTCGTGGGTTCAAATCCCATCTGGAACTCGGATTTTTTTCCCGAGTTTCCATTTGATGTTATATGCATTTCTATCATGTTGTATTATTATTATTATATTAAATTATCTTGCGATTTGGCATTTAAAATCAAGATCTCTCTAAGTTTGTTGTACTTTGGCATACCAACTGATTATTGTGTCAAAAATGAAGTTCGGCGCTTATTTTCTGGTGTCAAAATCTGAATTTGAAGCAAATTAAGCATGTGGCTTAAATCTTAAACTGAACCAACTGTAGTGACGCATGAATGATTTCTTATTAAAGTGAAAACTAAAGTCAACCATACATCAGATCCTTTTTTTGTTCAGTTTCTTGAGTTCCTGGCAAAAGTCATAAGCTAATTCATCGAATTGTAGCCTTATTATAATTATTAGGCCGTCACAAAATAAAAACCAACCAGTATGTACAGTGTACTTATGTTCTTCAAACGATAATCAGTCTTAATGCATTTTAAGTCCAAATAGCAACATACATGTAATTAGGCCCTTTTTGCAGAATGCCCGTCAATTATACCATGTAAGTCATGGCACAACAGACTGTTCCGTATTTCTGCTATTTTTCTTTCAGAATGGGAGCAAATCCAGCGCGTGTTTTAAGCCAGATCAGGTAAGCAGAATGTTATATAATGAAGGAGCATGCCCAAGTTCATTGTTATGTTAGGAAAGGGGGTAGGGTAAGTAAGTAGGATACAGTAGGTTAAGTCCAACGCCCTAAACACTCGACTACTCCCCCCCCCCCCCCCCCCCCCCCCCCCAACGCACATTCTAAAATTGGAATACCCTTGGCGGAATATGACCCAAGACCAGCGCGTAGAATAGTCTGGACAGAGCGTTTGGACCTGACTTCCGGTTACGCCACGGGCTTGGCGGGCGGCGCACGATTTCCCACCAAAAGTTTTGTCAAAGAAACGCATGTTTTGCATGTTCCGAGTAAACCATATCCTCTTCGCGAAAATTTGGTGCCGATTTGAAAAGATGAATTTTTGCTCACCTAGATTTATACGGCTTTCTGTGGTACTTTGATGTAGGGAAAGACCGCAGATTGGCATCACCCTTAGTCCCCACGATCACAACGAACGCTTTTCATTCAATTAATTTATTCCTGTTTTTTTTCACGTTACCACGTCACCACTGATAGCGTAGCTCCATCTTCTGTATATAAACCATACACAACCCACAATTACTCTATTCGCTCTGACGAAGGGCTAACGCTCGAAACGTCAGCTTTTTGAATCCCTGTACGATGGTCAATTAACATTATCAACTCCGTTGATAAACCAAATTTTCGTGTTTCACTCCCCCACCGACGCAGAACCACAGTTTCCTTAGAAACTACCCCCCCCCCCCCCCCCCCCATTCTTTTCATTCCGTTCCGCTCTCGGGTGCAGAATAAACAGAATAATTATTCCGTTTATTCCGAAAACGAAATGGGTCCCAAAGAACACGATTACGGGCTATTCCGAGTATTGCCCTAAGTATTTCCACTGAAATGAAATATCCGGTCGCTAACATACATGTACCTTCATACTTCCAACAACAGAGCAAAGTTACAGCACACAGCAGCTTTCGCTCAGTTGCCGATTGGTTTGGAGTCAGAATTGAAAGGTGTCATTGATCTTGTGCGGTGGAAAGCTTACTACTTCGAAGGACATCAAGGGTGAGTTGATGGAGTTGTTCTCAAACCCCGCTTGTTACAGGATCAAAGGATTTTCTTCGCTGTTGGTTTGTTCTGTATTCATCTTTGTCGCGTGACATTTAGTTTATTCGTTATATCGGGGTAGATTTTACGTTTGGGTTTTCGAATCGTGTTCGTTATTGCGAGGATTTCGTTACATCAAGGTTCATTACACCGAGGTTCTGTTCCATACATTTTACTGTAATCTCACTTTGGCCGGGCTGAAGAATATCTTTCGTGATACCGAGGACTTCGTTATATAGAGGCTTGTTAAATCAAGGCTACACTGTACCTATATACTTAAATTACATAATGTACTTTAAGTCTTATATTAAATACCCAATATAGCAAATAAAAGTACCCTCCTCTCGAGAATAACAATGCAAACGTGATTTCGAATGTCAGTTAACTGGGACACAGATGGCCATTCGTACATCCCTCTCCAGCCATATTTTGGAGGTCTACCTTCCTACTTTCGAACTAATCTTTTGCTTATAAACTTAAAATAGTTTACATTTGCTGGTAATGTTCCGTAGTAGAACCGAATTTTTCAACGATTTTAAAATGATGGTGGCATTTTGCCATTGAAATTTTCTCTCTTCAAAGTCCCATGGATTTAAAATGAACTGTAGGAGTAACAAGAAGTAAGACGATACATAAACGACGGGATGCGATATGTATCACGATACCTGCATGGCGACGATACGATACTTGAATGTGCTCTTTAGACTTGAGTACTTAGTAGTACGAGATTGTAATTGAAGGTAAATTTACGTTGAATGTTGGAACATACAAGTCATGTAATTACCGGGTAAATTTTTTTCCGAGCTGCATCGAACCGTATTCCGATCGTCTTCGAACACGATCGCAGAATCGCCGACGATTGCGGGCGATCACAGAACTGTTTCCGATCCTGCGATGGTCTGCGATCATATTGAAACCAGGCTTCGGCTCAGAGTGTTGATATAATATGTATCACCAACAGATCCAACGTCGTTGAGGGAGTTATTCCTGAGGATATGGTGGGCGAGTGCACAAAGAGACGGCAAGAGCTGATAGGTAATTGAAAACAGAATTGTTGGCCGCCTACTCGACACTTAACGTAGTTAATAAGAAATACTTGATTAATACCTTTGCTTTTCCCACGCAATTTACTGGCGGTAAATGGCGATTGAAATATAAAGCCCTCAGCAGTCATTTTCAACATTTTTGCGATTGAATGTCCCCCGATCCCCTTAGAAGCCCCATTCTACCTTTTACTCCTGTTATTTTGCCTACTCTTCCAAACAAGTTTGACAGAGCTGCAGATGCAATTATTTTATGCATGTTTTGCACGTTTTAATGCAACTTATTTCAGAAATCGCCATTTAAACGACGTTGGACATTTGTCACATAAACTTATACAGTGCAGTTTAGAGCGCTTTTCAATTGAGTGTCATAAAACCAAACCCATAGCAATTACTCTGACCAATCACAACAGAAGTCAGTAGAGCAATGATCCAATCAGAATACGAAGCAATTACATGTAGCCGGCGTAAAGAGCGGGAAAAAACGCGCGGGCAAGTCACAATTGGTTTTGGTATTGCTTTTCATTGGTTGAGAAAGTGGCGCGAGTTTTCTTGGCCAATCACAGAGCGAAGCACTGCAAAACCAAAGTAAAACCATAATTACTCTCGACACTCAATTGAAAACCGCTCTAAACGCCTATCTCTCATTGAATACAAGTACCGGTAGTCCAGTGGTAGGGTATTAATGGGAAGGTCATTCAGTAAGTTGGACTCTCAGAGAAGTCGTATTTTTTTTCCGTGTATGCAGCTCTTTCACTAAAATTTCCTCAAAATATACACCACATTTCTCGCACAGCAACGTTATACATGTACAAGTTGTAAACGTGGCCTTTCAAACTAAAAAAAATAATCAACGTGTTTCAGCTTTTTACTGTCGGTAACAACCTTGCTTAGTTTTTTGCTTTTATTCAATAGAAACAGTGGCTAACGTTGACGAAGGCCTTGGTGAAATGTTTCTAGAAGAAGTTCAACCATCTGAGGAACAGCTCATTGTAGGTATTTCAGTGTGGATATGACTTTGTAAAAGTACAGTACACTGTACACTATTTGAAAAGAGCGATTTTTAATTGAGTGTCGTAAAACCAAAACCAAAGTAATCACTTCAATAAGTCACAAGTGAACCAATCAGAATACGACGCAATTACATGTAACCGGCACAAAGCGCGGGAAGATGCGCGCCTGCGAGTCGCGATTGGTTTTGGTTTTGCTTCTCATTGGTTGAGAAAGTGGCGTGAGTTTTGTCAACCAATCATAGAGCGAAACAGTACAAAACCAAAGCAATCAAGCTGCTGCTTCAAAGGGATTTCATAGCAAAGAAAATTGCATGTTTAATTATTGTTTATCTGGTTTTCGTAACGTACACCATAACAATTTGCTGGTATTTTTTTGAATTCACCAGGCCGCTATCCGCCGAGCCACCATAAAGAGAGTGTTCACACCTGTGTTTGTGGGATCAGCTCTGAAGAACAAGGGAGTACAGGTGTGTAACAGGATCTTTCAGCATCCAATCAGAAAGGTCACAATTGCACGATGGGATGTTGATTTGACATGGCTTGAGTATCATATTACCGACTTTTGACACTGCCATTGGCATGACAGAATGACATTGACATGAAAATTAACGACATCGCTTGGCATTAAACTGAATTGTCAAAGTCAAAAGGATTAATGAGCAGAAACAATAGCTCTGCACGTGCGTTTTACATTTTGGTACATTTTCTTTGCCGTCCTCAGCAAAACTACAACGTGAAATGACCAAATTTTAGGTTTTGGCGGGAACGTGAGCGCATGATGGCAAATTTTTCTTTCTTTTTCTTTACTTTAACCCCGTTCATAGAAATTTAGTTCCTGGATAGTTCGCCGGCATTTTACAAGTTGAGCAGATTGGAATAATTGCGAAAGTGCTACAATAACGAGAAGATATATTTTGAAATGACGTTTTCTTCGCCGTCGCGTCCTCGTTTCTTAAACTCCCTATTATTTTGACATGGATGTTGGCGATTCAGTAATAGAAAGCAAACACGCCGAGTACTAGTCATTTCCTTTCCGAGAGCGCTGGAGGCACTCGATAGAAAAAATAGATGAAGAAGGAACAAAATATGTGGGAAAAGCAAGGGACGAAAGGAAACTTCCCTCTCCCCACACCTCTCCCCCTTCCTTTCTTTCCCTCACTTCCCCTCCCTCTCCCCTCCCCCCTTCTCACTGTTTTTGCGCTCCCTGCCATCACGTCCTTGGCTTGTTCCCGGAAAGGAAGCAAGCACTACGTACAGTAGGTGAAATTGCTACTGAGAATTTAGTAATCTGATCAGATAGAGTTCTGATACTATGTCATAAACGCGTTTTTTATGATTTTTTTTCTCTTCTACAGCCTCTTTTGGATGGTGTTGTGGACTACTTACCCGATCCCACTGAGGTCAAGAATTTTGCTATGGATGCCGAAGAGTAAGACCTCAAGTCATTAATCAACCTTTTTTTGCATTGTAATTTGGGTCTGTCGTCAACTTTAAACCTTAAAAATAGTTAGGGATATGCAAAAAGTTGCGGGGACTCTAACTTAAAATATCCGGGGGAAATCTCCGGTCCCCGGTCCCTAATGAGAACCCTGAATTTGGTTAAGTAATATCCAGGTATACGGCATAGTTGCACCTCTCTTGAACTGTCTGCTGCAGCACTGTATCCTGGAGTCTTCTCCACAGATTTTACTGACCTAGAAATGCTTTTTCAGGGATACATGTAGCACAGGACGCCCACGCGTTCTGTGGTCTTTTATACGGGACAATACGCCCCTGTAGACCGGACCCGGCTAAACGATCAAACGTTTTCGTCTTACATCGTGTTGGAAGTACACATTTTGTCGTTTACTCGCCTCTCTCAAATTTGAATTTAACAACCAGGAAAAAGCAAGCAGTGAAAAACTTGTCACGTAATAATTTTTATAGGTAATACGCAAAGAGCGTTCTAAGGGCTTGATCTTTGGTCAAACATTGTTTGCCAGTTTGGCCACCGAACGATGTATGGAGCAAACACGATGTTGGACTAAAACGATTCATCGTTCAGCGGGCGCTTTGAATGAATATTACTTAGAGGCTTGCATTCAGGATTCTACGGTTAAGCTCTTGGCCGCCTATCAGGTTTTGAGTATGGATTACTTTTGATTATAGACCCGATGAGAAAGTGGAGTTGAATAGTGATAGAGAACCTTCTCACCCATTTGTGGGACTGGCTTTCAAGCTTGAGGTAGGGCAATTTATCTTTGTACAGTACTCGAGACACCCTTTGAAATATGAAGCGAACTGCGAAAAGGTTTATCGAATTTTCCGTCTGTCTACCTGTGAAAATAAGGCTTCAAGGGTACATGTATGCAACCTATGTTGATGCTTGAAAATAAACGTCCGTGCAGTTCTCATGACTTCGCGCGCTACGCGATTGTCGTAACGATCTGCGATTCGCGGCACGCGAGAGGGTGACAATTTGCTTTTGAGCGGTTCTGAAATGTTTTAATCTCACTGCATGTTTAAGGGTCTCGTGGTCAGGACGAATTCTTTGCAAAGTCCTCAGGGTTGTTTCTCGCCTCGCATGTGAAATGCGCGTGAGATTTTACGTTTACTTCGTGCGTTGCGAGTACGAGTACTTGCTTTCGATAATTCTCGTACCCCTCCCTGGATTTTAAGAGGAAAGAACGATTGGATTCAGTTGCAATCTGTTTGACGTAGATGTAGGGTTACTGCGGCACTGTTTTAGATTCCTTTTGCTGGTTTTTAGGACCCTTTACCCTTAATTAAACACTGATGTCAAAGTGTGTTTTCTCCTCACTGCTCTCTCTGTATTTTTATGGCACCAGTTGGGTGAATAAGACATCTCATCTGTGGTGATGATTTATTCTATTTTCATGGCCTGTATGTCTGGGTCTGGTTGTTCGAAAGCCGATTAACCCTAATCCAAGATTAAAAATTAAAACAAGGCGTCTATTTCTCTATCCACAAACGTTCTTCAACGCTGATATCCAGCAGAATTTTAGATTAGAGGACGCCAATCCTGAAAAGCAAAGAGCAGCAAAAGAAACTTTCATCCAAAAGTAAAAAACTGCCACCCAAGTTTACGCTAATCCTGGGTTAAGTTAATTGGCTTTCGAACAACCGGACCCGGACCAAGTAGTTTTATTGTAAGGTGAATTTAGATGCAGGTGGCGTTTAGGTTGATAGACCTGGGGGTAGAGAGATACAAAATGGAGTATGTTTTTAGTTTGTCTGAAAAATGCAAGACAGCTAAAGCACCCCCTGGTGACCTTAAAGGAGAGCTTCGAGTGTTTGACTTTGTAAAGCTAAAAGAGATATTTGAAAGCAAGGAAAACCCACAGATAATGGTCAAGTTTTGTAAAAAATTTTTATATCAGTTTGAATGGTTGCAACCTGAAAAACGTGAGCCTCTCTTCCTTTGTCGTCCTTTATCAAGTTACACCACCACCACCACCGCCGCCATCATCATCATCATCATCACCACCACCACACCACCATCATCATCATCATCATCATCATCATCATCATTACCACCACCACACCACCACCACCATCATCATCATCATCATCATCATCATCACCACCACCACACCACCACCACCACCACACCACCATCATCATCATCATCATCATCATTGATGTACAGTAGGTCAGTTTCTACCCCATCCCCATCCCCCCCCCCCCCCCCCCAGAGGAAGAGGGATAGATATCGAACAAATATATCACCTGGATCTTGGGTGTAGCATTGTCTTGTGTGATTAATTTGACAGGCAGGACGGTTTGGTCAACTGACTTACCTCAGGGTGTACCAAGGCTCCTTAAAGCGTGGGGGCTTTATTGTGAACACAAGGACTGGCAAACGTGTCAAGGTCCCCAGAATTGTCAGAATGCACTCTGATACAATGGAGGTAAAATATTCACGTTAAATGGCACTATTATTATATCGATTTTTTATTGAGTGTCATAAACTATTACCCAAGCAATTTACTCTGAGCAATAACAGCAGACTTAATCAGATCAATAAACCAATCAGAATTCGAAGCAATTACTCGTCACACCGGCGAAAAGCGAAAATGCGCGCGTGCGAGTCGCGATTGATTTTGGTTTTGTTTCTCATTGGTTGAGAAAGTAGTGTGAGTTTTGCCAACCAATCACAGAGCGAAGCAATGCCAAACGAAAGTGAACAGGCGACGATTGCTATGTCACTCAACTGAGCAAGTCTCTATTTCGGCTGACAGAAGACATTGGTACGTCTTCAGTTGACGGTCTGCAGTAATTTGCGTTCGCGTTGGGTTTGCTTCACCACTCTCTAACTCAGTCATTTGAACACCATTAGTAGTCAACCAAAAATCATTCGTAGCCCACCCACTTGTGTTGTCCTGCGTTGCCTTTCACATTTGCCCCTGTATTTGGTGCAAACTGTAATTGGGGCCTTTCCATTGAACAAAAATAAACGGTACAAATTTTCGGAATTCGATGTCACGTGCATTGACATGCTGGAGGTGCTTTGTCCCCTGTTATTGTTTTTTCGCTTGTCCACGTGAGCTCAAGCTCGGTTCGCGAATGGAACACGAAAATTTTGATAATTCTGGAAATTCCATAAAAGACGGTGTACTCAAAACATATTCCTAAATTTTCGAACTTTGCCCGTTCCATTCAATTTCGGACCGGAAATCTCGAAAATTTTGGTTGAATGGAAAGCACCCTGGTTCTTGGTGTTCCGGATGCGTAGACTGGTTTGTTAAAGACCTGAGCAGATAACTTTTCTAAAACTGAAAAAGTTCAGTAAAAAGTTTTTTTCGCTCATGAACACCTAAAAAGAATAAAAAATGCCGCTAATTGAACTTTCGCTGTTGTTCATCGCGAGAAATACTCTTCAAGAATATAAACCAGTTTAATACAGCAGGTTCTAGTTTTCTAACTGCTTGAAAGCAGATCTTAACTAAGGTATAGTATTGTTCAAAAAGAAAATTGGATTTCTCTCTACCGCCCACAGTTTCTTTAAAAACCAACCGTTTAATCCATTGGTTTTTAATCCATTATATTTGTTCCATCATAGGATGTGCAGTGTGCCAACGCAGGTGATATTTGCGCTCTGTTTGGAGTCGAGTGTGCGTCAGGGGACACCTTTACTTTAGAAGGAGCTAAATCAATTTCCATGGTAACAATCCTAACTCTTTTCGAAGTTAAGACTGTGTTCACATTGCACCAAATCGATTGTTGTGCCCACACAGAAGCTCTATCGCTCTTATGTAAATATCGGTTCGCCTGATTCTCGGACGGTACGCGTCGCTTACGCTTATTCCCTTAGAGCGAGCGACTCGGACCATCTGAGTATCAAGCTAATGCAACGTTTCAAGTGTGAACAATACGTCTACATACAGTTTTTTTGCTCAATGCGTTTTTCCCTTTGTCTGAACTCGACGGTCAGAATGGTCCGTTTTTAAACAGAACGCATTGTTTTGAAGGGCACGCTCAGCAAAGTTTCCAAACATATACATTCTGGAAATTATCAGTCTGCCATTTGTAAGGAAATGATGTACTTGATTTTACATCTTGATGCGTGGGTTCTTTGTTTGTTTTCCGTAGGAACCAATTTTCGTTCCTGATCCAGTTATTTCACTGGCAGTGGAGGCTAAGAACAAGGTGAGGGAATAGTTCTGTAAATTTGCTGTTTGTGCGGCCATAACTCATTTGATTTTAAGCGAAGCTGTTCGTTGTTTTCGTGGCTATGGTAAAAACGTGCGCACGCGTAAACAAATTCCAGGCTGAATAAGGGAGTTAAAGGTGGTATGTCATGAGCTTTTAATGTTACGTTGAAACGCTGAAAAAAATATTGGAAGCAGAGAAAACCAAAAATAATGGTTCACTTTTGTTTAAAAAAAAATTACTTTACCAATTTAGCAAGACTATAAATGAGCCTTAATTGATATGTCAGTGATCATCGCAGTTAAAGAAGCTCGGTTACGACATTTTGGGTCATTGTTGGAGACATGAAAAAATGCTTGTAAATAATGGGAAACAGTGAAATAACAATTTGTCAGGGAAGATAAGCACGATTGAGACAAGAATAAATGCAAATATGGCGAGGATGGTGAAGGATGGAGAAGATTGAAACGGATTACAAATGCCATTTTTTAAACATTGAGGCTAAACTTTTCAAAATCCAAAAACCGTGACGTGGTACCTTTAAATGCAGCAGTGAAAATAAAGCCTGAACTTTATTTTCAAGCTTTATTTTCACTGCTGCTTAGGATGGCACGGATTGAAATTGATTGTAACTTGAAAAAATTGGGCCAACTTTTTCAAGTTCTCCTGTGATTTGGAAGAAACAACCAAATACAGATTGAGAAAACAGCTTGATATTGTTCTCTTACTCTTCTCGGGGCATTTTGGTTGTGAGCAGTGGTACTTGAGGGTGTTTCGTTTGAATTTGACCTCCAAAACGCAAAAATCTCCATGACACAGCCACTACGGTACTTTTCATAACAAGGTTATGGTGCAACAACAATTGCATGTGAAAATGACAAGGCTTAGGCTGGGTCCTCATGTTGGTGTACCTCTGCGGGGCTCCAAGACCGCCATCATAAACGCTGCTCAAACTGAATAAATATGTTGTCAATATTCCTTTAGCTTCCAAAAGATTGAAATGGCATTTAAAGATTAAAAGGAAGTTGAAAGTTGAAGCAAAATGGCGGTTCAATAACTTTTGTATTTCGGACTGCCATGATTTGAATAACTTTTGTGTTGTACTTGTAAAGTAAAGAAATATAGTGGTATGGAATTTTTCTTGATGATCTTTATCAGGGAGAGAGTAGAATTCGTATTTTAAAAAGGGTGTCAGTTGTGGTAAATACAATCCCACAATCCCTTGCTCGTTCTACTGTAACTCGTCGAATTGATTTTATTTTAACTTCAACTTCTGGCGAAATAATTAACAATTATGCCAAGTGCTCCCAACTATTTTCTCTCATTATGAAAAGGCATTCTCTGGTTAAGAATGTTTAAGAACAGTAAGCTTTTGGCTTCCACTCTCTAACCTTACCTTTCCAAACTAAAATGAACTGAATAATCTCAGATGGCTTGTTAGCTCAGTTGGTGGAGCACTGCACCGGTACCGCAGAGGTCGTGGGTTGGACTCCCGTACAAACCTGAATTTGTTTTTTCAGGCTTTACTTTTTCACCTAAACCCCCAAATTTTTTTCGTAAAAAAATTAGACGTATTTTTTGGAGTATTTTGTATTTAGGGTTTAGGTGCACTTTAAGTAGTTTGTAAAACACGAATCGAATGTGCTTTTACATGTGTTGTGCTTCAATTTTGTTTTTGGTTCAAAATTTTCAAACTAGTTTACTTTTTTCCTTGGTCTCAGTCATACTCACGTTCTGTAACAAAAAATTGGAAAAATTTCAGACCAGGTTCAAATTTAAGCCACACCCAATACGGCAGTGACAAAAAGGGTGAAAAATAGTGGTACTAGACACTAGTTGACCAAGTCACAGGGACAGTTCGCCGGGACAAGGACGTGTGACGCGCCCAGTTTTATTGGAAAATGCTGTCGCCTCGTGTTTACTGTCAGGCGACCTGTCCCCACGGTAAGATAAACCAATGAGAAAGTGCCATTTATCCGCCCATAGACAAGTCGCCTCGTGTGAACTTGATAGGTGTCTCAACCCAGCGACATGTCTCCCACGCAGTGCACACAAGGCAGCTTATCACAGAGACTTGTCCCTGCGATTTGTCGTCCCGTGTGTGCCGACCTTTATGGTTACGTGCAACAAGAAACAATAAATGGAGAACATGACATGACATGACATGACATGACATGACACTGGGTGTGGTCACTGCCAGAGTTTTCTTACGTCCCTAGTGGTTCTTTTACGTTCCACAGAGTCAGATTGTGTTAAAGTACTGCGAGACGGGAATTACGGTTTATCGTCCTTATCCGAGAAGACTAGAAAGTCACTCTCTCCTCAATTATTTGAAGACCTGAGTGCGGGTCCGGCCGGGGTTTGAACCCGCGACTTCCCGCACGGTAGTCCGGTGCTCTATCAACTGAGCTAACCGGTCGGTGGTCGAGAAGGCTTATTAACAAAACGAGAAATGTATTTGTACAATACAAGGATGCTAGAAGCTGAGATTATGCTAGCAAGAGAGTTATGCTAGTAAGACAGTCACTAGTTTAAAAGTCTGGAATATTGCCTTGGTACTTGGAGGTATCACTGATCGTGATAGTATGCAACGTCTCAAGAAATTCCAGAAATTCCTCAGTCACCTTTATCGATTCTTATATGGCAACGGTTTAAATAACATATAATCATACATTCGATTTTTTTAATAGTAATGATGATGATGATGATGATGATGATGGTGGTGGTGGTGGTGGTGGTGATGATATAAATTTTAGAAAGAAGTAAATTGCTTGTATATAAGGAGGCTCGCGTCAGTTCCTTTTTGGCTTGAGGTGTACCCGTTGAAATTAATTCCCTATAGAAGAGAAGCTTTGATTCCCTTGACACTACAACATCTTTTCTTCTTTGAAGTGACAAGAAAAGTGTAAAAGTTTAACATTTCCTAATGTAAAGCGTGAAGTAAAATGCGGGAATGAGCAAAGCTGGCCTTTAAATGTTTATTTGCAATTTAATTGAAAACGCTCTTACAGATTTTTCTTCTCAATTGGACTACAAGCGGTTGCGGGACTTGAGTAGTTTACACTCCTTAAGTTTCGTTACGAAGTGTGACTGGATTTCGAAGAAAATCGCAGCTTGTCATGTATAGGAAATTTGATTTGAACAGGTACACCCCAAGGCCAAAAAATCTGATGCGAACCTCCTTAAAAAAGTTATTGTAATCGGTCCACACAAAATCTCCAATTAGCATTTCTTCAGGTTTGTAGGAAGATTTCGCCTTAATCGCTGATCATGGGCAAACATTCTTGATTGCCTTTCTTGTTAGCTCTGACGGGATCCCCACTGGAATGGTTGTTGACCTTGTGGCCGTATTATATCGCTTCCTATCAGTCATTGTCCAGGTAATGTGGGAATGCCCTGAAAGAGTGGCAATTTTTCCCATATGCCAATTACCAGAATTGAAGTTGAACATTTCCACTACGGCTCCACCGGGTGGCATGAAAATGGGGAAAGCATGTGCCGCTCCGTGCATGCCAAAGAAAATGTCTGCCGAGGCGACAAGTTCCAATTGTCTTTTTAAAGGCAGCGAGTCTAACTGAACAGCGGTGATTGTAATGTTTGGAAAACTGTCACTAATTTCTTTCACTACCTCTTTCTCATTGGCAATTTTGCGGTCGACTGTGCCGTCCAAATTCCTGGGGTGACTGTGGTAGTCTCGTCTGAAGCTCACCAAAACATGTATTTTGTGCCGGCTGCAGTTTCGATGATGCTCGTTTGGTAGAATGCCAAACCGTTGCAATACAAAATGCCTGAAAGGTTGGATAAGGTGAAAGGACATGAGTTCTCTTTTCAGAAGCGGAGAGCGCACTCGCGAGTAGCGCCACACGAGATTTTCAAACACAACACCACTCAACTCAGTTAAGGGGCGGTCAACACCGAGTTTAATCAGCTTGTGAAACACCACACTCCAAAAGGGATCCAGTGAAGTCGGTGGATGTGCATCCATGAGAAGTATATTAAGGTTTTCTGGTGCCACTCCCAAAAGATGTGTCGTGATGTAGATGTCCAGCAGGTCAATAACTGTCCAATAGACATTGGCGTATTCAATCCTTTGAATTGCCAGGTACTGACCGGCTTGAAATGTCTGATTGACTCGTTGGAGCCGAGAAAGTGAGGGATTTGTGGCTTCAAAGGCGAGAACCCATGGAGCTAACGCGTCCAGTGTTTTTGCTCTGTGTAGTTTTTCTTTAGCTTCGTTCACATCGGGACTACAGTACAAGGTGAAGAAACCTTTGTCCAACTGGAAGAATTCGTCTTCTTCGCTGGGGTGTTCTAAGTGGGTTTCAAGAACTCTGGCGCGGGAAAGCTTTGGTCGAATAGTGATGTTTTTGAACAGCACTATCCCGTCATGCACTTCAGTTATTCTTTGTGCGCATGAGCTGTACAGGCTCTTTGTTAAACTTGAGTTCAAGGCGAGGCTACTTGTTATAGTCTTCGTCGGAGGTACCGACAAAGTAGCTTTCTGTAGCTTCAAAGTCGACGTATCCGATGAAGTGGGTTTTAGTTGAGGAGCAACGCTTGACACAGACTTGGCCGTTTCCGATAATTTCAAATTTGTTGTAGTCTTTTGGTTCGTGCTTGGCCAGGTCAGAAACGAGTAGAGATTGGTGAAGAAAATAGTGAATCCCAAAATGACTATGAAAAACTTTGCGCGCTTGATAATTTTTGTGGAAATAAAACCAGGTATGAGAGCAGCCATTTAGTCCACCTTGTAAGAAACTTGCGACCTAAACAAGAAAGTAGGATAAAACGCGGTTAGTGTGGAATAATACTTGTAAACATCGAGAAAACTACTTCGTTTCAGAAACACTTTTGCTGCTCCTTGAAGAGATAGAAAATGTACGGAAAATTTATGGTACAAGGCAGTACTTCCATGGAAAAGACTAGTTTTGGAGTTTTACTGGCCATTTCGGAGTTGCACAGGGAACTGGGGCGTGTTTCAGATTTTAACCAATTGGTAAATTGACAGCATCACATGAAAGATAACGTTGAGATGGGTCATTTGACCTAGTTTGATGCTTTTACGTTGAACTGAGATCATGTTTTGGACCTTGCGAAATGGTTCAAAATCCACACAAATGTCTCGAAGCTATTGACAGCGTCTCTCAAAACCATATAAACTCTTAAATTTTTCTACAATTTCTATGATATTCTTAAAAATGGGCAAGTATAGTGATTTTCACCTCAGTTGTTTCCATATAGTTGGTGCATGGCAAGATTTTACAGTTGTGTCAAAACTGAAAAATATTTTTAAGAGTTTGTATGGTTTTGAGGGACGCAGTCTCAAGATTAGAGACGTTTGTATGGATTCTGAACTATGTCTCAAATTCCATAAAAATTGAAATAACCTATCTGAACCTATCTTTCATATGGTGGTGTCAATTTATCGATTGGTTAAAATTTGAAACTCTCCCTAGTTCCCTGTGCTACTCCGAAATGGCCAATACGTTTAAGTAAAGTCACAACATTTTTTTTTATTTTATGGCCCTGTTTGCAAGCAGGTAGTATAACCCTAGTGCTAGAGTTACCCTTGCTAGAGGGTCAAAGATCGCCCGGGTTTACAAGCAAAATTTCTCAGGTAGGATTACCCTACCACTTGGGAGACCGACCTTAATCGCATACGCAATGGCCGACAAAGGAATAGTTCTGCTAGGTACTTCGATTCTCTTGGCTGTACTGCCTGTTAATGCTGCTTTCGAGTGTCATGGAATGTTATGTTACCGTGTTATTGCTAGACAACGACAACACATTACAATGTTAAAAGAGACCCCGGAATACAATACAGCACTCGCTCGAATGCAACATGGCAAACGGGAGGGTGATTCGACGAAGAAGATTACGAACAAAACTTGGCCGTGCAGATCAGTGGTGGAGGAAGTTATTCGAGGGAAGGATGTTTACCGACCTTGCACTTGAAATGTTTTCTGTTTCTGAGAGAAAAGGAAGATTATAACTAATTGAGCCACGCGTTGTACTCAGTCCGTCATGATGGCCGGTTGTTGTCAGCGTTTAAATGGCCTGGAAAGAATTAAAAAGTTGTCCTGGGTAGGCGAGTTATCCGTAGCAGAGCGTTTACATGGCAGCTTGGGCTACCCTGGCGCTAGGGAAACCCGCGACGGCGCTAGGGATACTCTGGCGCCAGGTGGTGGTTGTACTACGATCGCAAAGCATTATCTTTGTACATTTTCAAGGTAGCGACAAATCGACACGTCCAACCGTAATTTTATGGGTTTGAAAAGCGCTTTTCTTGTGACATTCGAAAAGATTTCTTTATTGATTCGTAGATTATAAGAAATTTCAAGTCTTTTCCTGTTAATTACGCTGGTTTTTTAAGGCAAAAATTCGAATCGAAGATCTTATGGTATAAAACATCGAAGAAAATGATGGATGTTCGGTCAGTAATTCAATGCGCAAGAACCGTCTACACAAAGTGAGCTCTTTCTTCTAAACCAACGATCGAAAAATCGCTGAAAATAAGAAAAAATGTACGCAATAAGTCCAGCAATGTCCTCGCTTTCTACCTCAATTATGGCCTTAAAGTTTGGCGATTTCGAAGATGTCACCTATCAATGCAAACGCCCGTGTTATGCACTTGAAGGCTCTTTTGGGACAGTGGACAATACTTTTGATCTGTACTTATCGCTAAAACTTTATGTTGATGTAGTTAACGTACATAATATGATTTGCTGTGCTTAAAGACCATCAATACTGGATTTCCCAAACATGGATACATAATTTATATTTGATTTTGATGCAATTGTTTCTTAATATAAATTATTGTTCCTCCTCTTGGCAGAGAGACAAAGTTCATGGATTTTATATTCTTTTTGAAATTTGTCGTAAATATTTAAATTTGGGCTGAGTGTGAATGATATATGAAACTTTTTAGGCTTCTTAACGCAATTGCATAAAATTGCGTTCACAACTGCGAGGGTCATTCTTCATTTGATTTGGCAACTGATACAATTACCAGAAAAATTCCTTTTGAATCAGTTAATTAGAAGACATGTGGACTGTTTCTTGCATATATTAGGGGAACAAACAGAGTTGGCCTGCAATAGCTAACTTACCACATTTGAAAGAATAGTTTAGGAAAGAGACCTATGTGGAAAGCTGCAGTAAAGGAGAAAAGAAAATAATAGTGTTGTCAGCTGACTGCTTCCCACAGGTTGCTTTCAGTTAGTCGACATTCGGTCAGTAGGAGCTGTTCTTCCCTTTTTGCCAGAATTAAGGCTTTGGTATTTGGTATTGTGTGCAGTAAAGGTTCATTAAAAGCACTTGTACTTCTGAATCAGTTTCTTTTGTCTTACTGTTTTATACTATTGCACCATTACGCCAAATTGGGTATCTAACTGGGTATCGATTTACGATTTTGGTTCAGTGCTTTAGCTCATCAGCACATATCACCCAACATGAATAACTCGAGTGTTTAAGCATTTAGCATTTGCAAACCACCAGCTGACCGGTTGTGAAAATGAATGATAACCATTTCGGTGGTGTACCATAACACACTTGAGTTCGGTGGATGTTATGCTTGTTAAACCATTTCATAGTCTACCTCACTTGATATACTGATCCTCAAATTAATTACTAACGCAAGCAAGTGAAACAGTGTAGTAAGCTTGGATCGTTATCGCCTGAACCCTGTTCAATATTTGGAAGCAAAGGGCTAACAGTGCAAAGCAACAGTAGTCTGGCCTAGCTAATCCCTTATCTCTTTATCAGACGTTTCTTCACATAGTATAGACATTCCCATATCTGGGGTACTTGAAACATCAATTTGGTCATTCTGTTTACCACTTGGTTATCTCCTCAATGAAGTCGGGCCCCCAAGGACAAGTTTCGGTAGATTTAAACAGACTTCAAACACCGTAAGGTACTTTAAAATGCCTTTCTACGGCTTTTGGTTGATTTGGCTCGTTGGGTGCCCCTGTGAAGTGGCTGCAGCAGTTTCATTTTCATAAAAGGGGCTTTAATTTAGAGGTATTAGCAGCCAAGCAATATAATTTTCAAGTTTACATCAAAATATAAAATTAATTATAGTAAATAAATGATCAAAATCTTCTTGAATTTTGTATTCCAGTGCACTTGTGAAGCATGTTTCTCTCAAAGTGTGATGTGTGCTAATTTTTAAAGTCTGCATTCATGTGGCAAAAGAATGATTGAGATAAAATAAAAATGACGTAACTGAACTGGTACCATGAATCTCTGAATATTAATATCTTTATTCAGTCAAGCTAAAGTGGGTTATGAATTTGGAATATATAATGTGCAACTGAGAGATTGTTTTGACCCGGACTGTAGAAAAGAGCGAATCAATACAGTTGAAAAATGACTGTCATTTCTTTGTAAGCGGCCTGTTTTGAAATTAAGAAGCACGCTCGAAATGGATTCAGCCGATGAAAGAACAACAATAGAAATCAGTGAAAAGGAGTCGTTTTCCAGAATTCGATCTCGATACTAGATACTTCGTAGACTAAAAAGATCTCGTCTTAAGATTCTTAATTGTAACGAATACGAAATTCTATATTGTGGACTCTTGCGCTTCGCCCGCTACGAATAATTTCACGCAAGATTTACAACCACTCGAAATGTTGACTCGTTCGATGGCGGGTCTAACCTACAGGTCACATTCTACAGATCACTGATACAGGTCACTGTTTTATTGATTGCTAAATAAGCCAAACAGTTTCTCCTCGATCTAAAGCAACATTTTAGATAGTGATTAGGGGTAGGGATATCTGTAGCATGGTGACTTGTATGTTGATCTGTTGAATGTGACCTGTCCTTTAACCTCGCCGCTCTTTCGAGGTTCGAGCGAAATGAACCGAATCGGCGATATCTACCAAGACGTAGTACAAACACCGCCTGCCCTGGCGCTAGGGTAACCCGTGCTGCCTGTGAACAAGTTGATGAAAAACGTTTTTCAAGTTAATGAAAAAGTACAAAGATGAATTTGTAATGTTACACGAAATGCTAATTAGTCATAACAACAAAAGGAAGCATGGCAATGTATACCACTGCAAAGACAGTTTTAAATTGACAAGAACTGTCGAAGCATGTCTTTGAAATTCAAAAATGTTGTGTCTTGTCTGCTGTTATCCAGACCTTTGGAGTTCTATACCCAGTCCGTAGAAATGGGTCTCAGTGAGTGCTGTTTTTGGGCATCCCATTCGTTCGGCCATTTTCTCAGCGGCTCCGAAATCAAGTAAGACTCGGTATCGTGTTCTGTAATCGCTCAACCCAAAACTCACCACCTAGAGGTTTGTCTTACAGCACGCATGTTTAAGCATGTTACCTGTACTGTTGGTTGAGGCCTTCCAAGGGAGGTCTAGTATCGCCTTGTCGCTCATTTACGACTCTGTCCCTCGCTTGTTTAGTTAGGGACAAATGTCACTGTTTCCCTGGCGCAAACTGTTGCACTTTTTCTGCCGGTTCTCGGTGTTTTGGAAGACGATGGAGGCCTGTTTTCTACCCCTTGGAAGGCCTCTTAGTTTCCCCAGTCGCACTGCACTTTCAGGCTTTTGTTGTGGAATAACAGATTTCTCCACCTGAACAAATGGATCCGGCTTGTGAATTTTTCTCGGCCTCCGTCGTGGTCTGTTGTGAAACTGACATTATTTCTGCTTGGTTTAAAGTCATTTTATCACCGGGAATTCTTACCTGGAGCTTTGTTCTTTTTACGCGATGAAGAATATTTTTAGAATAATGAAAACGCCTTGGAGACGTTATGGCTTCGCACAACTGGACGGTTTAGCTGCACAATGAGACGTGATTAAAAAGCGTAAAACGTCACACGATAATATTGGCATTGCAAATGGTGTATGAATAGCTGTTTAGGATATACATGAAACTTGCCGTCCAATACTTTTGCTAAAGAAAACCAACTTAGTTGTAACGGGGTCGAATACAGTGTACTTGATTAAAACATTAATTTAATATTACAAGGATTCTCTATTTTCACCGTATTGCGTGCTATGTAAGGTGCGAGTAAAGGAAAATATGGACTAGATGTAACAGTGATTATAACTGCATACTAATCATGTTTACAAAGCTGTTTCGAGAATTATCATTTTAATGTCATGGGTGACTAATTACATTAATTTAATATTACAAGGATATTAAATATTACAAGATATTAATTATTACAAGGATTACAAATATTAATTTAATATTACAAGGATTCTCTATTTTCACCGTATTGCGTGCTATGTAAGGTGCGAGTAAAGGAAAATATGGACTAGATGTAACAGTGATTATAACTGCATACTAATCATGTTTACAAAGCTGTTTCGAGAATTATCATTTTAATGTCATGGGTGACTAATTACTTCTTAATTCTGGCGCGAATTTTCTGCGTTAATTTTCAGCTAATCATGTGTAGTAATTTGAGAAGTTTTACTGGAATACTATAGGGCCCCACTGCTTTATTAGCATCGATTTACATGGATGTGACTGGTGAAAAATGCGCTTAAAAAGTGCGTGTGTCTCCTGCCATAATCTAATCTTTTATTTGCTGGATGAAAAGACATGTATGGTCGGACATTGGAATTGTAAGATCACTTTGGTCCAAGTGTAGACGGTTGTCAAAAAACACCGGCGGTCGGTGACGATATCGCCGGCTACCGTAAAGTTCCGATAGTAACGACCCCCGAAAGTAGCGACCCCCCCCCCCCCCCCCCGGAGTTGACGTCAATTTTTTGTGGCCGCTAGTAAATCCCGAAAGTAGCGACCCCCCGAAAGTAGCGGGACCAAGTTTTTTAAATTGTACACCTTGTACCTTTAATTTGTCAATCAATAGTCAAGATTTTAATGTACAATAATATGTTCGTGCAGTGTCACAAATTGTTCACGATAAGGCACTTTAATTTACAGCAAGGGGAAGTTTTATGCCCCCATTCGTCCTTGACATCAGTTCACTGATGTAGCGATGTAACTGAACTACCGTAAACCGGCATAATTTCGTATTAAGAGCGGGAACGTTTCTTCAAATTGAAATTGAAAACTATATAGCTTTCGTCGATGACACTGAGATACCGGTACGGGATACAGACTAAAACGCAGCGGTGCGTCATGCAGGACAATCGAAGCAGTTTATTTTTCCACCTCTGAGTCAGTGAAGAACTCGATCTCCTCTATATCGGCTGATTCACCCATGCAGTAGTCCGGTAAACCATCTATATTTATTTCACTGTCCCTGCTACCGGAAATGGGTGGTGAAATTCCACATTTCACAAATGAACGGATATTCCTCAAATATAGAATTCCTCAAATAATCTCTTCTCCACGTCCGGAAAAGCTGCATGCCGACCAGCTCCTGCCTTTTTCGATTTGTACTTTGAATTTCTAAGTTTATGTTCTTGGTTGATCCATGGATTATATGTGCTAGCTTTCACTTCGAACTTATAGCGAGCTTTAAACTCTCTAGCTGTTCTTGTATTTCTTGTAGAGATCTATGAACTCGAGCTGCCAACCTTACTCATGGGCTTATATTCTGGCTCATCTTCAGGATTCTGAATTTCGGGAGCACACAAGACACAAACGGTTGTCTCACACGAGAACTCCATGCCACGTGAAAACGTGACCAAATGTCTATCATTTTAGCGGACGTCTCGGGAAATAGATGTAATCAACAGAAGGTAACTTTCATGGGTTCGAAAGGTCACGTCCGTGGGTTGTGATTGGTAGATTTCGATCCATTCATATGTCAACACAAGAATATACAGAGACAAGACCCTCGCATCAGCATCAGGAAAGTGTGCTGTTCAAGTGAAACTTTATTACCACTGGCTTCTATTTACCGCCGATTATACCCAATTACTTCACGTATCTAGGGAGATCATTGCCATCGGTCAAATCCGCGAATTAATGAAGTCTGCAACTGCATTCCCGAGCCTTCCAACAATATTCACACAACACAATAGTGGTGAAGATGAAAAACACAAACGGCGGCGAACAAGATGCGACTACAGTTGGACACGTGCCTGATAGTCTAGCGGAGGCCCTGTACAAGCCATTGCTGGAAAAGGAAATCAAGATGACTTGCCGTGTATCTGGCCAAAGCAGGAGTGCACCCGAAGGTGTATGGGTTCAAGGAGGAGGCATCGACATTCCTTGCGTTTATGAAATTGACGTCAAAAAAGGACTTAGAAGTCTAAGAAAAGAACTGAGACAAACTAATACAACTCGTCCCGACCACTGACAATACAATCTAGGAAGACATCCGGAGCCCACCCATGTCTCAGTTAAAACATGAAACTGGATAGACAAATTTTGTCTCGTTTGTGATTGGTGTTGATATAGATTGATTTTATTATTTACCGTATTGCTGTATTTATCATTGTTACCTTCCTTCCGAAGGTGGGAAAAAGAAAGAAGACTTCACCCTCATACGCTCACGTTCTCCACAAAACCTAAAATTTGGTCATTTCACGTTGTTGTTTTGCTGAGGACGGCAAAGAAATGTACCAAAATGCAAAACACACGTGCAGAGCATTGTTTTTCCTAATTAAGCCTATTGTTTTGTGACGTTCTCGTTGCCGTCGCCGTCGTCGTTGCTTAAGCTCTCTAATGTAAATTGACCACCGTACAGTGGTAAATTTACATTATCAACTCCGTTGATAAACCAAATTTTCGTGTTTCACTCCCCCACCGACGCAGCTTCACAGTTTCTTTAGAAAGTTTATAACTTCTTTATATAACTTTCTTTTTTATAACTCGGTTATGCGGCTTCTAGTTTTAGTCTCCGAGCCCGTCTGCGCCGTATGCCGCTTAATTGGATTTAAAATTTGTTTTCACTGATACTGCGATTTAGGAACAAACTGAATATTTGGTATAAACTAGATTGAAAAGAATCTTGAACTAGCTCTTATTCACCGTTATTACTCGGGCTGCCCGCCTCTCGCGCGGCGCCCGAGTCGAAGATTACCGACGGTTCTTCTTTTTCGTCGTCGAGTATCATCCACAAAGCTCACTTCCGGCGTTTCTGCGCAAGCGCTAACTATTTTTAACAGAGTATGCCTGTTGTCACGTTTCGGAAAATGTCGATTCACCTTGTGTCTTTTGAAGTCTGAACAAACAATATGTTTAGAGAAGTGTCTATGCGAATGTTTGCAAGTTCAACGGCGAGAAGAAAGCTTTTAACATGAGTAAACTTAACTCCAGATGGATTGCCGTGTTTCCTCGTGTTTGCTTCAGTAGACTGCGAGTAGTCTCTAATTTTGGCGATGGATTGTGGGGCGGGCGAAAGACACGTGCGCACGCGAAGTTGCGAGGAGACGCGACGCGAGGGGAGCGCCAAAAATTAGAGACTACAGACAAAGGGAGTTTGACCTTTCACGGCCGAGTGATTCGGAAGTATAAATCTCATATCAACAGCATCCCGTATCCGTTCCATTGAGAGACTCCATTAACGTTTGTGCGAAAAAATCCTACATCGTTCGATAAGCGTTTCCTTTCTCAAACAATTATCCATCGAAGCGAAAACAAGTGTGCTTAGTTTTTTTTGGAATCAATACACTATTTTTATCACCTTGCATAACGATAAACCTCTGTGGCCTAAAGGTCATTGTTCCTGCCTGTGACGCAGCTAACCCAGGTTCGATGTCTTTTAGTGGTATATATCACGGGCTTTATTTTTTCTGTTTCTCTTTTTCTTGTTCTTTTAGAAATATTTTTTACAAGTGTTATCATTATTGTTCTCAATGGTTGAGCTGTATTTTAGAGGAATATATGTTGATAGGGGTCTAAAGAAATAGACTCCAACACAAGCTAAACACAATGAGTCCGATGTAAGAAAGACAGACTTCCCTCTATTCTTTTGTTTAGCGCTAAGTTAGGGATACAATACTGTTTTTTGCAAGCCCGAGTTTAGGCTAATTGTAGCCCTCTTGTTTTGATAAGCAACAGCACATCGCGTCAAATCATTTCCCACGGTGAATATATATTTCAAGTTGAAATGGTGACGAGATAGCAAAGAATGCCTTTTTAAAATTCATTTCAGTGTAACAGGGTCCTGAGTTACTTAATAAAATTGCAAAGGTTTCATATAATCTATCCATACGAGGTGGCAACGTGTTTATAACTGAATCCTTCTGGAAAATGGTACTTTTGGATGATGTGCGCGACAGTGGCTGAAATTTCTTGGTTGTCCTGTGACAGCTGTTAGGCTGAATTTAGCAAAGACAACGGGGACTTCTTGACAACGGCGCGCGCAGATGTAAAAACCGACTTGACCAATGGCAGAGCAGCAAATTGAAAACCGGAAGTCGTTTTCAGTCCTTTCCGCGCGCTCTCGCGTCCTCAAATGGCGTTCCCGTTCTGTTGCTAAATTAGCCTATTGTTACGGACGGACTTACAACCCGATGACTAAGTGGCTTCGCCTCTTCGAGGCAGTAGCCACAATAAAAACTATTGCATTGTGAGGTTGTCAAAAATTCGACATATGACCTATTCCCAAATGGTATACGAGAGTTGGCTTGCATTGGTCCAATTGTAGTATTAATAACAGAGTAAAAAGAGTCGAATATATGGTTTACGTCATTTTCTCGAAACACAGTTTCCCAAAAATTGGAACAAACTGTGGTAAATTCAATATTCAGTTTATTGGACGTAAACTGTGGAATGAAATTGATGAAAGATTCAAAATTCTAACTACTCGTATGTTTCAAAAGAGAATTAACATTACATTTTATTAAATTATATTAACTAAACTACTAACAATTTAATTGTATATTTTTCACTTTGTTAATTTATTTATTTTTATTTACCTTCGTTTATGTATTCATTTTCTTATTTTATTTTATATGCTATTTTATATTCTATTTGCTATTGTATTCGTTCTGTAATTTTTTACTGTAAAGACTCTCCAAGTACTGTACATTATTAAGAGCGACTCTCTATAGGGACCGAGTGAGATTGAAAAAATGTGGCACAAGGTTGGAAAAATGAACCCCTTGATATTTCGTCCAGAGATAACCTATGGTATGCTAAGAATCGTGATATAAGTCTTAGGTTCTAGAGTTTTTACATTTTTGAGAAAATTACGAAACAACGTCGACAATCCGTGACGCCGAAAAATCACAGAAATGAGGTCAAATTTCATGATCAGATAATCGAACTCGCGTGAAGGCGCATAGCAAATTATGGCTTTCCGTAGTTTATAATTTTATTTAGGAGGTATTGCTGAGCTGCTTTGATGATATTTTAGACTTACAATTGTAATTCCGAATTCCTGGAGAGCAAGCGAAGAGAACCGAAATTTCTAGACTTTGAAAATCAAAAATTCCATACCGTTTTCAAACATCTCAAAACATACTCGGTATTATGTGGAATTCTCTCAAAATTCAATTCTAGCAAGTAGAAGAGCTGTTTTTTCTTGGCAAAAGTTATTTCTGAGGCGAGCGGCCCCGTGCAAGTTGACCCAATTTGACCTTTCGAAGAGATTTTGTTTAACCAGGAAATGTAAACAATTCGACTAGCCTTAGCTCGCTTTCTGAGCAAACCATTGAAAAACCCTGCCATTTCCCATTAAAACTACCCAGTAAACCTGAGATAATACTTCGATGACAGCTTACCTTCCAAATGGGTGTTTGAAGGCAAATAAGTTTGACGTTCTCAATTAATTTTTCCATTGCTTTCTTGTTGTCGCGCTTTATAATTTAGGGTCATATCTTGACATCGAGCTTGTACGCCGGTTCCAGTCCAAGCTTGTGGAACACTTTTCCGGAAAACCAATCCACATGTTGCAATATCAACCTCTCAGTGAGCAACCTCTTGATATTCATTTAGTTTCTTGTATAATAAAAAAAATTGCTAAGCGCAAGACGTA
>JAEMWC010001902.1:35000-52500 GCA_016490735.1 Pachyseris speciosa | reverse complement strand
GGATGTCATGTTTTGACTTTGCGCAACCAAACCTTCCTCGATATCATTTAGAGTTAACACCAATGTAGCGCAGCGCTCACACACGTCACTGTGATCGTGATCACATGTGGCCTGGAACGAAGGCTCCTTCGGGTCGCTTAAAGCGTATGACTTGCAGTGATCAGCTACTGTAGAACTCTGGGAAACGTGGACCTGCAATAAACGTTTGAAAAAAAGTTATAATTAAGAAGCGCTGCTTTAAAGAGAACTAAGTAGAAAGATAGAGAAGATTTCACATGACTGTCAGACTTGCGTTCACTTCATTTTCCTATTGATTGAGGGGCTTGGTCTGTTGTCAGTGAGCCAATCAAATGGCGAACTAAACCCAAACGCACGTTTAATCATGTCACTACTAAACGCAAGTCAGACATACTTCGCCTCCTGATTGATTTGTTGTTTAATGGGTTCCTCTACTGGTTGGCTGCGTTTAGTTTCGGTTTGTTCTACAACAGTCAAGTGAAATCCGCTCTAACATATTGTTATCATATGTTCCGTATGGACCGACTAGCACGCCCATTGAGTTAGTTCTTTGTAGTAATCAGCCTTTGAGTGCCGGACAGTAGAACCATGAAACTGACAAATATGTAGCGGTAAATAGCGCCAACTGAACAAAATAACACAATAGAAGTGATGCTATTTAATGGTATTTCTATTAAACTGCTAGCAAGTGGTAGAGGGTGTTTTTTTTAAAGCGAAAAACCCGGAGTGTGTGATCGCAGACGCCATATTGGACGCACAAGACAAAGATCTGGGGCGAGTGACATAGCGAGGTGGAGGGATCTGCCTAGCGGGGGTCACACCCACCTTAAAGTCGCTTTTAAGGTACCGCTTGCTTGCGCGTAGATTATTTTCCTGCTGTTTCGCCCACCCCATGCCTTGTCCTACATCTCCAAGGGTTTCAACAACATCACACAGATCGTCACATGCTTCCGCACCGGCAGAACTAACATAATCGAGACCTTGAACCGATGTCCGAACAGACGCAGCGCACGTGCTCAAAATCCGCAGAAGAGTAGCGCGGCTTAGTGGCGTGAACCCAGACTCTTGGCAGTAAGTCATATACTGGATGACTATTTGCTCTGGGATAATCATCCGTATGACGTTTGGAACCTTGATAGTCTCCTTCGTCGATAACATGATTGATCTTTCGCCAAAAGGCAAATCTTGGATAATATGGGGACTAGTGATGAACGCTATGAAGTGGTCGATTTGAGCGGTGGATACTCTCATCCTTGGTGTCGGAACTGTTAGCACCGGTGCCCCCTTTCCATATATTAAGCAGTGGCGTCTGGCCTCAGTGAAACGATACTGAGATAAATCGGGTATCCAGTGTCGCAGCTGATTCAGTGTCAACTTATCAGCCATAATGGACAGGACTTGCCGACGCGTCTCCCAGCTATCGGCTGCGCGGTAGCACTCGGCGAGTGCGCTCATCATGGTTTCGTCGACTGAACTGCTTGTGGCTTCCTCTCCATTACATTGTAAGGTTCTTTGTATGACATCATAGGAATAGACTGCATTGAAGAAAGAACCACTATCACTTGGAGCTATGTCTTGTTAAAGTGTAGATAGACCTTGACCTGCCTTCCGCACGTAGTAGCGTCGTGTTCTTTTACTTGCTTCTTCCCAAGGCCGCTGTAGCCGAGAACGAATGGGACTGATTCCTCGAGTGCGCAAATAATCATTGAGTGGGTCATTGCTCTTGGACTTTGGTTCGCGCTTTGTTGTAGCTGGTGTGCTGTCAAAGGAGATCTCCTCAGAGGAGGACGAGTCGTCGCTAGGTGGTAAATAGAAGCTTCCTCCTGGAGTAGCTGGGGTACTGTGTTCAGGACGAGTACGAGTCGTCTCCTCAGCCTAGAACAGCAACGTCAACTGTTATATTGCGCACGGTTCATGAGGCTTTTCCATGTTGATAACGTAAATCCTCTATTAAGCTCCCCTCCCTCTCTAATAAGCTCCCCCTTTTCAGAGGAGGAAAGTTAATAAGCCCCCCCTCTCTATTAAGTACCCCCCTCCCCCTTCCCCAATCCTTATTTTTCACAAAAAAATTAACGATTAACGTGGACTGATCAGTTATGGCTTATTCATAAAAATTACCAAAAACATGAGGCCGAAAGCACATTTTTGAAGAATAAGAATTTTGTTTTTGTTACTTTTAGGCTCGCACAAGTGAATTAAATACTTTTGACAGTGACTTTAATTGTACAACGCGTAAGTCTACCCTGTCTCATACCACAGTATTTTTGCTACAGGTGATGCGTTTCGCTAAATTAAATAAGCCCCCCCCCCCGCCTCTCTTTTAAGCCCCCCCTCTCTATTAATCCCCCCTCAAAAGTGCTTGAAAAAATAAGCCCCCCGGGGGGCTTAATAGAGGATTTACGGTATATAGGAAACAAGGCGCGGCATAAATGATTGAAAATCTTTAGAAACAACCATAACAATAGCTTCGCTAAGTATAATTAGGGGGTCTGATTAAAAAAGGGCGATGGAGAATCAGAGTTTTATGGTAACTTAATGAAATTCAGACTTTGATCCTGTGTATAGTTACATATAAAATCAGTGGTATGTGCGAAACTCCCAAAACAGCTAGAACTTACCAAAGAAAGCTCATGAATACTCTCTGAAAGGGCAATAAGTTGTGGGTATTGGCAATCGGCTCTGACCTGTTCTCCAAGAGTTATCCTACATTCACTACATATTCCTTAAAAAAGATAAAACAATAATAAATATTGAATAATGATTCAATTTTAGTGTTCAGCATTGCTCTTTCGAATGTGACTTGGTATGGCAAGCCGTTGCTGCCAAAAGCCTATCGAGTTGTAAATCCTGGTCCAAATGTCTTTCAATATCATCGAGTTAGAAAAGTTACATGGTCAGTTTTGAAATTGCATGGTCGAGTTCTGGAGAACCATGGTTGAGTTGCATTTTGAAAGTTTGAGTTCTCGCTAGCGAGTTTTTATATTCTCGCTAGCGAGTTTTCAATTTCTCGCTAGCGAGTTTTTAAATTCTCGCTAGCGAGTTTTCAATTTCTCGCTAGCGAGTTTTTAAATTCTCGCTAGCGAGTTTTCAATTTCTCGCTAGCGAGTTTTCAATTTCTCGCTAGCGAGATTTTAAATTCTCGCTAGCGAGTTTTCAATTTCTCGCCGGCGAGTTGTCAATTTCTCGCTAGCGAGATTTCAAATTCTCGCTAGCGAGTTTTCAATTTCTCGCTAGCGAGTTTTTCAATTTCTCGCTAGCGAGTTTTTCACAATCGTGCGCAAGCGCAATATGCGGACGGATGTTGTAGACGGTGGCGGAAGCTTTAGACCATACATAGATGGAAGTGGAAGGCCGCGTATGGAAGCCGTAAATTTCGCAATTTTGAACTGTTGTTTTCTTTGAGGGCTCGAACTGGCGGGGTTCAAGTGTACCGATATTTCATTGACCCAAAGAACATGATGCAAACAAGACACTCTGTGAGCGTTATGCACATGTCATCGGCTTCCCCGTGGGGTCGACCCCCGGGCCTACCAGGGAGATATGACGGGGAATATAAGGAGATGTATGTGATTCTTTGCCCGAGGGTAGGGGAAAATCTTGACATTGTTTTACGATCAAAGATTAGGGGTGGGGAATTCACAATTTTGAAAAGGATGTCACGGGGATTTTCAGCTGAGAGACACCTCACCCAGGGAGTTTTGTCTTGAGAGATTCCCCTACCCCCCCGGGGAAATTCTCAAGTTTGCTTGACTGATTTTACAATCCCCCTGGTTAGCCCGGGGGTCGACCCCACGGGGAAGCCGATGACATGTGCATTAACTCGGTACACTTTGGACACCTTGTGAAGTGCAGAAGTCGAACGCACGCTTTCTGATTCTCGGAAACAATCCGTATGAAAAATGAAAATGGTTTGCTTTTGGGTTCGCTCAATGCATCTTTGTTTTTGTACGAGGGAATCACGTAAAACTGTTTTCGGAGTTGGCTATGCGAAAATAATGTCACTGGCTCCCACTTGAATTACTTTTGTAATTCAGCCTCGCTGTAGTTATTTGAAATCGTGGTATCGTTTCATGACTGTAACTAATTTGGGTCGACCTAAACTGTAATTAAGCTCGGCTCAGGAGAAGTACAGTTTCTGACCCGCGCTTTAATACGGATCGAAAGTAATTTTAAACTGATTTACTTGTGAAATGAACTACTGTACAAGCCAGACTCCGTGGCGCCAGTACGTGACAAGAAAAAGATCATGATCAAAATTTTCCATTAAGTCAAGCATTATTTGTGATGCAGGAAGCACAACAAAGTTCATCAGTGTTGGCATCGTTCAACTATTAAGACTATTATAAATTTACAGTGGCTTAACATAAGTTTTCCTAGGTTTTGAAGGAAAAAAAGAAGGTGCATTAAATGTCCTTTCGTGACATGCGATGCTGAACACGTCTAGATCCTGAAGACTTTCATTGTTTTTTACAGTGCAAGATATGCAAAATTACTGAATCACAACTAAATTCCAGCCGACAAAGAATATTTGTGTCACTTTGTCGAAAGAAATCGACAAGCTGCTCTGCCTAACTATTTCACCTCATGTTGCAAACCTGTATTGAAATCGCATCAGACTACAGCAGCAATGAATACCCGAATGCCCTGAATATTGCCCCCGAATGCCCTGAATACCCGAATGGGGAGCAGAGTTGGCGCAGTGGTGAGAGCGCTCGCCTTCCACCAATGTGTCCCGGGTTCGATTCTCGGACTCGGCGTCATAAGTGGGCTGAGTTTGTTGGTTCTCTACTCTGCTCCGAGAGGTTTTTCTCCGGGTACTCCGGTTTTCCCCTCTCCCCAAAAACCAACATTGATTTGATTTGATTTATTTAGAGTTGATTTGATTTAGTCTCCCCAATTAGTAGAGCATCTGTGCTCGGCTAAATACATTTGAGACTTAAATAAAGTGATTATTATTATTATTAATGCATGCACTTAGCCACTACGTGAATGAGCTGGCTTCAAGGGCCCTTTGATCAATTTTCGAACCAATAGTCGGTTTTAGCGTACGTCTACTTCTGCACTTCGCAAGGTGTTGAAGGTGTCCCAGGTAGAAGCTCATAGAGCGTCTTGTTTGCATTATGTTCTTTGGCTTAATGAAATATCGGTACACTTAAATCCCGCCAGTTCGAGCCCTCAAAGAAAACAACAGTTCAAAATTGCGAAATTTACGGCTTCCATTCGCGGCCTTCAACTTCCCTCTATGGTCTATAGTTTCCTCCACCGTCTAGAACATCTGTCCGCATATTCCGCTTGCGCACGATTGAGAAAAACTCGCTAGCGAGAAATTGAAAACTCGCTAGCGAGAAATTGAAAACTCGCTAGCGAGAATTTAAAAACTCGCTAGCGAGAAATTGAAAACTCGCTAGCGAGAATTTAAAAACTCGCTAGCGAGAAATTGAAAACTCGCTAGCGAGAATTTAAAAACTCGCTAGCGAGAACTCAAACTTTCAAAATGCAACTCAACCATGGTTCTCCAGAACTCGACCATGCAATTCCAAAACTGACCATGTAACTTTTCTAACTCGATGATATTGAAAGACATTTGGACCAGGATTTACAACTCGATAGGCTTTTGGCAGCAACGGCTTGCCATAACTTGGCTTTTATGAAATGTAATGTAGCACTGCAGTCTATAGATTTTATTCGAATGAATACTTACCAGAGCCGACTGGAAGAAATATCCCAGTAATACGCAAGATTAATCTGGAGATGTCTTTACTGATTCCACGATCCGTTGTATGGGATTTGCGGACGTGCTTCGACAGCTGGGCTGGTATACGGCAACGCGCCAAACCCCTTCGCCACCCAATGCCCAGCGAAGAACGATGAGCGGGACAAATATCCATGTCAGAAATATTGGAAGGGAAACTGAAAATTGAAGACCTTGCTAGAATCAGTTCCACTTCAGTGTCTACGCCGCTGCCGGTCATCAGCCCTAGAGAGCTTTTGTGGCGTGATATGTCTTTGTTACAAGTTAGCAAGGGAACTAAATCTTGGACTTAAGTGCTTCGAGGGTCTTGACCGCATTGGCCACCAACTAGCCGCTGAAACGAGCAATTTCTCTCCATCTTCCAATCTTTCAACCGATGACGCAGAGCAAATGACTCAATTTCGGCAGAAGTAAACACATGCGTGCTAATTACTCGGGATTCCGAATTGTAAATAATGTTTGATTTCAAAGTGTTTTTTTTTTCTTTTGGACAAAGTGAGCGCTCAAGGTTACACAATACACTTCAAAAGACCTAAACTCATTTTCCTGCACATACTCCTAAGTATCTTTGTAAAGTTGTAAAGATTTTAATCCGCGTAATAAGATTTGCCGAATTTAACAAAAAGTTAGGAGCCTCGCACGTGCTAGCTTCGCTTATCGGGCGAGCGATCGAAAAGTTCCATTTTAAAAGATCACAGCTCGAACGCCGTGAGAATTCTTTATTTAGAACTTTTTTAGAGGTAAACAAACCGTTTGCCACAGATCTACTTGCGTTTGGTAATTATCTGTTTTAAACTTAGATCTCTCTCGATGGAAACTCTCAAAACAGTGTTACGTGCTCTTTTCTCGTACGAAAAGAAACATGTCTTGTGCGAACCCAAAAGCAAATCATTTTCAGTTTTCAAAGGGATAATTTTGAGAATCATATATAAGCGTGCGTCTACTTCTACGTCAAAAGGTATCTTGTTGAACATAATTCCTAAAAAGTTAGATGCGCCACGAAGGGGACCTATTTGCGTGTTCACCTGCCATGGGCAAATTGGTAAATGCAATTAATACAAATTACAAAAACTCGCTTTGCGGCCAATAACTAGCCCTTTTTCAGATATATATTACTATTTCCTTTTATCTAGCTTTAGGAAATCATTAGCAATGGAACTGCCCAGGCATTTGACTTTTGGAGCTAAAACTAGATAGGATTCCTAGTTTGTTGCACAGTCACTAGAAAATGGGAAAAGTAAATGTGATGCGTGTATAAACACCGATTCAAAGTAATGCTACAAAGAACTCTCTTTCGAAATAGGCTTGTGATTACAAATAAAAAAGTTACAAAAAACCAAAACGAAAACATTGTATGCTAGTAAGGAAGAAAATAAAGAAATGAGCAAGAGCAAGACAAAAATATCCACGCGGATGTATTTGCGGCACGTGATCACCTAGATGTAAATATTGCGTGACATCGATCTGGGTCTATTTTTCAGTTCAATTCGTTCCTTCACTGCTTGCTTCTTTTCATTAGAAATATTCAATACAAAACTCAATAGATACTCAGAGGATGCTTATATGCAAGACATGCATCCAGGTCCTGCAAAAATATTGCTCAAGCCAGAGAAAGGTGACACTTAGAAAATGCCGTAGCCGCGTATGAAAAGGCCGGTGGCTGAGCACGGCAGCAAGACACAGGAAAATTAGTGAAGAACATCAAAATTATTTGCCTTCAAACACCCATTTGGAAGGTAAGCTGCCATCGAAGTATTATCTCAGGTTTACTGGGTAGTTTTAATGGGAAATGGCAGGGGTTTTCAATGGTTTGCTCAGAAAGCGAGCTAAGGCTAGTCGAATTGTTTACATTTCCTGGTTAAACAAAATCTCTTCGAAAGGTCAAATTGGGTCAACTTGCATGGGGTCGCTCGCCTCAGAAATAACTTTTGCCAAGAAAAAAATTATATCACGTTCAAAAACAGCTCTTCTACTTGCTAGAATTGAATTTTGAAAGGATTCTACATAATACCGAGTATGTTTTGAGATGTTTGAAAACGGTATGGAATTTTTGATTTTCAAAGTCTAGAAATTTCGGTTCCCTTCGCTTGCTCTCCAGGAATTCGGAATTACAATTGTAAGTCTAAAATATCATCAAAGCAGCTCAGCAATACCTCCTAAATAAAATTATAAACTAAGGAAAACCATAATTTGCTTTGAGCCTTCACGCGAGTTCGATTATCTGATCGTGAAATTTGACCTCATTTCTGTGATTTTTCGGCTTCACGGGTTGTTGACGGTTTTTCGTAATTTTCTCAAAAATGTAAAAACTCTAGAACCTAAAACTTATATCACGATTCTTAGCATACCATAAGTTATCTCTGGACGAAATATCAAGGGGTCCATTTTTCCGACCTTGTGCCACCCCTCACGCGGTGGTTAGGGAGAGTGGCTCTTAAGTTGTAATTAAGGCCTCTTTCTGACTGTTGTGTATGTTTTAACTAATATATGTGGTCACCCAACTAGTTTAGCTTTAAAGTTATTTTGGGTGACCCGCACACGCACGTGCACAACGATTGTTTTTGCTAATTAAACCCATTGTTTAGTGGCGTTCTCTTTGTTGTTGTCGTCCTCGTTGCTTAAGCTCCCTGGTGTCTGCCGAGACGACAAGTTGCAATTGTTTTTTTAAAGGCACTGAGTAAAACTTCAAACAAAAATATTGGCAATGAAAAAGTTGTTTAAATAGCTGTTTAGCTTATTCATGAACCTTAATGCCGTCCAATACTTTGCTAAATAAAACCAAATTACAGTGGAATCCCGCTGTTCGGACACCTGCCTAATACGGATACCCGTAGATAACGGATAGTTTCGTTTGTCCGGACGAAATGCACACTTTTTTCTGTGTCCCGAGTGACAAACTCTCACATTGCGTCAAACCCACTTTACGGACAGTGGTTATCTGCGCACTGTCTATTTTCAAGCCGGAGCCTAAAGTCAAATCACTGAATGAAGCTTTGATAATGCTGGAGGACTTGACTGAATATCTTACCAGTGAAAACCTAACAGAAACTGTGAATGACATTTCAAACGTTCTGTCTAATAGTCAATCCGCCTGGCTGAGTCACAAAGTAAACGCGTCAGTACAAAGTGAAGTCACGGACTTTTTCAAATGAAAGTACAAAATCTGGCCATCATCTGTCCTACGACCGGGCTATTGGGGGGCTTGGGTCTATTCTCGATTTGACGTATCAAACTGCTAAATGCGATCAATGGGATGTAAACCAGTTTGTGGCGTCAAATCAAGAATAGACCCAAACCCCTCACTAGCTCGGCCGTGGGACAGATGATGCCCAGATTTTGTAACTTTTACAGACTTTGAAAAGTCAAGGAAACTAGTTAAGATTTGGTAAAAACAAAGGCGCAGTTCGTTTCAGACAGGTGCAAAGATTTATTTTAGCGAAAAAATATTATGGTGTTAGGTACACCTCAAAATATATACCGTATTTCCTCGAATAATAGCCGGGGGCGATTATTGTTTTTTTCGCACAAAAATGGGCCGATTATTCGAGGGAGGCGATTATTTCAAATATTGCTCACTGGAAGTGATTCCCTAAATATTTTGTTTTCTTATCCCATTAAATCAAAAAATAATCACATCAAATAACTGAACACGGGTTTTCTAAGTGTTCCAAATTTGGTTCCTTGATTAATTTTCAATGTCAATTTTCAACGAAAGGTTGTTTGTTGCCCAAGGTGTCAATTTTTAACTTGACAGGGAGGGGATAAAAGAAAGAGAAGATGGCGAGAGGGGTGGGGGTGGGGGGGGGGGGGAAGGCGATTATTCGAGGGAGGCGATTATTGTAAATATTTCCGTCAAAGGGGGGCGATTATTCGAGGGAGACGATTAATCGAGGGACGGCTATTATTCGAGGAAATATGGTATCTTAAAACGCTAAAACATTTTAAAAAGAAGTATATTGCTATTATTTAAAAAGAAGTTATGGTAATCGTCCACACAAAATCTTCAATTAGGGTTTCTTCAATTTTCTAGGAAGATTTCGCCTTGTTTCGTGAAGAATTAAAACTATTTTTCACCGATCGTGGGCAAACTTTCTCGATTGCCTTTCTTGTTAGCTTGGACGGGATCCCTGCTGGAATTGTTGTGGACCTTGTGGTTGTGTTATATGCCCTCCTATCAGTCATTGTCCAGGTAATGTGGGAATGCCCTGAAAGAGTGGCAATTTTTCCCATGTGCCAATTAGCAGAATTGAAGTTGAACATTTCCACTACGGCTCCACCGGGTGGCATGAAAATGGGGAAAGCATGTGCCGCTCCATGCATGCCAAAGAAAATGTCTGCCGAGGCGACAAGTTCCAACTGTCTTTTTAAAGGCAGCGAGTCTAACTGCACAGCGGTGATTGTAATGGTTGGAAAACTATCCCTCATTTCTTTCACTACCTCTTTCTCATTGGAAATTTTGCGGTCGATTGTGCCGTCCAAATTCCTGGGGTGATTGTGGTAGTCTCGTCTGAAGCTCACCAAAACATGTATTTTGCGCCGGCTGCAGTTTCGATTATGCTTATTTGGTAGAATGCCAAACCGTTGCAATACAAAATGCCTGAAAGGTTCGATAAGGCGAAAGGACTTGAGTCTTCTATTCAGAAGCGGAGAGCGCACTCGCGAGTAGCGCCACACGAGATTTTCAAACACAACACTACTCAACTCTGTTAAGGGGTGGTCAACACCGAGTTTTATCAGCTTGTGAAACACCACACTCCAAAAGGGATCCAATGAACTCGGTGGATGTGCGTCCATGAGAAGTATATTAAGGTTTTCTGGTGCCACTCCCAAAAGATGTGTCGTGATGTATATGTCCAGCAGGTCAATCACTGTCCAATAGACATTGGCGTATTCAATCCTTTGAATTGCCAAGTACTGACCCGCTTGAAATGCCTGATTCACTCGTTGGAGCCGAGAAAGTGAAGGATTTGTGGCTTCAAAGGCGAGAACCCATGGAGCTAACGCGTCCAGTGTTTTTGCTCTGTGTAATTTTTCTTTAGCTTCGTTCACATCGGGACTACAGTACAAGGTGAAGAAACCTTTGTCCAACTGGAAGAATTCGTCTTCTTCGCTGGGGTGTTCTAAGCGGGTTTCAAGAACTTTGGCGCGAGCAAGCTTTGGTCGAATAGTGATGTTTTTGAACAGCACTATCCCGTCATGCACTTCAGTTATTCTCTGTGCGCATGAGCCGTACAGGCTCTTTGTTAAACTTGAGTTCAAGGCGAGGCTACTTGTTGTAGTCTTCGTCGGAGGTACCGACAAAGTAGCTTTCTTTAGCCTCAAAATCGACGTATCCGATGAAGTGGGTTTTAGTTCAGGAGCAACGCTTGACACCGACTTGGCCGTTTCCGATAATTGCAAATTTGTCGTAGTCTTTTCGGTTGTGCTTGGCCAGGTCAGAAATGAATAGAGATTGGTGAAGAAAATGGTGAATCCAAAGATGGCTATGAAATACTTTGCGCGCTTGATAAGTCTTGTGGAAATAAAACCAGGTATGAGGGTAGCCATTTAGTCCTCCTTGTAATAAACTTGCGACCTAAACAAGAAAGTAGGATAAAACGCGGTCAGTGTGGAATAATACTTGTAAACATCGAGAAAACTCCCTCGTTTCCAAAACACTTTTGCTACTCCTTTAAGAGATAGAAAAAAATGTACGGAAGACTTATGGCACAAGACAGTGTTTCCATGGAAAAAGCCAGATTTGGGGCCACCGCGCAGAATGCTATTGTCTTTTGCGACATTTATTTGCAGTGACTGATTTTGTGACGCACGCATAACAACTGCCTCCTTCAGAACTAGTCATCTCTGTTTCATGATCAAAAAATGCGCGTTTTACAGGTGAGGAACTTAAAATTCAGTAGAGTAAACCACCGTCATTAGCCGACAGTGCGTTGTATATCAATTCAAAGGTGATCTGTGCGATACAGATTATATCGGCTACACTACTCGTCATCTCCATCAGCGATCGCGAATTGAAGAACACAGAACCTCCGCCGTTGGTACACATGTGAAAGGTTGCCACGGAATTTCAAACTCCGAGCTTTTGAAACAGTTCTCCGTTTTAAGGAAATGTCAGGGAAAGTTTGACTGTCTATTCCACGATCTGCTTTTCATCCGTGAGAAGAAACCGAAGTTGAACGTAGAATCAGACTCAATTCACGCTAATGTATTTGTTTAGAACATTTAATCGCGCGCACACTAATTCGTTGGCTGACGTCATGAAGAAGCAAGATGCCATGTAATGTAAAATAAGCTTGTAATTTTGTAACGTATTGTAATATCTCTAGTTCATGTCTTTGTATCATTTATATAGATCTATTTTCCCTCTCCTTTCCTTTTCTTAACCTCTTCCTGCTGAATTACCTTATGTTTTCCTTTGCCCGCCTCGACTAGCCAAGCTATATGCGAGGAGAGGAAGTTGGTATGTGTGTTTATGTACAATTTTTTATTTTGTAACTCTTATAGGCAACAGTAAACATTGACTTGAAACGACCATTACATTTATCACTTGAAAATGAAGTCAAGATGACTTCGAAACGTCATGTAATATCGCTGACTTTTGTAGTTTTCTCGTTTGGGAATAGCTAGGTCTCTAGGCAGACTTCAGCAATTGTCAATGAAAACGTTGGACGTGTGAGAAAAGTTTTGAGGTGCGAAGAACTCAGTCTGGGCCCACCGATTGGCCAAGTCAAGCATAGTTAGGCCTATAGGAACAACACATTGTTTTTTGAAGATAAAAAACGAAAATTTGGTTTATCAACGGAGTTGATAATGTAAATTGACCACCGTACAGGGATTCGATTAGCTGACGTTTCGAGCGTTAGCCCTTCGTCGGAACGAATCGAGGAATTGTGGGTTGTGTATGGTTTATATACAGAAAATGGAGCTACGCTATTGGTGGTAACATAGTAACGTGAAAAACAGGAATAAATTAATTGAATGAAAAGCGCTCGTTGATACTGTGGGGATTAAGAGTGCCAATTTGAAAGATCAGTTTTTGCTCGAGATTTATACGGCTTTCCGTGGTACCTTGATGTAGGGAAAGGCCGGAGATCGACATGTGTTGTTTGGAATGGTTAGGGAGATTAAAATGCCGAGCGACAGGTTTGGATGCGTCTTCGTCATCTTTCTTAACATCACGAAGATGTTCTCGGAATCGGTGACCTAGTCGTCTTCCTGTTTCGCCGATGTATAACTTTTTGCATAATGTGCAGGTTATGCAATAGATAACATTTGCGGAGGTACACGTGAAACGATCAGTGATCTTAACAGATCGCTTAGGGCCCGATATTTTGTCAGTGTTTTGAATGAAAGGACAAGTTTTGCATCGCGAGCGCGCGCATTTAAAAGTGCCAGGTTGTTCAGTTGTTTTGAATGCGCTTTTAACTAGAAAACTACCTACATTTTTGTCGCGTTTGAATGAAATCAGCGGTGGTTCCGAAAAGATTCTAGCAGTTTCTGGATCATTTTGCAGTATCTTAAAGTTATTAAGAATGATGGCTTTAACTGGGTTATTATGCGGGTGAAATGTGAGGGTGAATGGAATTCTGTCATTCTTTTCCTTTTGTGACGACTGTAGTGCTGACGGTTGATCAATCTGCTGAGCGCGGTTATGGCCCGATTGAACCACAGAATCAGGATAGCCACGTTTCTCGAAAAAATGGCACATTTCCTCTGATTTGTTGGAAAAATCAGCGTCATCACTACATAGACGTCGAAGTCGAAGTCTGTTAAGATCACTGATCGTTTCACGTGTACCTCCGCAAATGTCATCTATTGCATAACCTGCACATTATGCAAAAAGTTATACATCGGCGAAACAGGAAGACGACTAGGTCACCGATTCCGAGAACATCTTCGTGATGTTAAGAAAGATGACAAAGACGCATCCAAACCTGTCGCTCGGCATTTTAATCTCCCTAACCATTCCAAACAACACATGTCGATCTCCGGCCTTTCCCTACATCAAGGTACCACGGAAAGCCGTAAAAATCTCGAGCAAAAACTGATCTTTCAAATTGGCACTCTTAACCCCCACGGTATCAACGAGCGCTTTTCATTCAATTAATTTATTCCTGTTTTTCACGTTACTATGTTACCACCAATAGCGTAGCTCCATTTTCTGTATATAAACCATACACAACCCACAATTCCTCGATTCGCTCCGACGAAGGGCTAACGCTCAAAACGTCAGCTAATCGAATCCCTGTACGGTGGTCAATTTACATTATCAACTCCGCTGATAAACCAAATTTTCGTGTTTCACTCCCCCACCGACGCAGCACCACAGTTTTTTTAGAAACTAATCCCCTTTATCCGTTTTTTGAAGATAGTTACATACGTACATACATCACCTTTATTTCACCTCGGATTTACAAAAGTAGCTGTATAGCTAATTTCTCCGAGAAAGGAAAAACAATATAAAAATAAAAAACGTATATTATAAGGTACTATTTTCTTAAATAACAATTACATTGATGTTCAAAAGAAAGAAGATCGAAACACACAAAAGCATGGGCTTGTGCTCAATTCATTCATTCGTTCAAAATGTCGAAGCGTACGAGACATCCGCCGGGCTTTTACGTCACTTAATTGTGATAATGCAGATCGTACCTTAAGTTACCAAGGTAAAGCCTGTTGTTATGGGTCTGTTCCCGGTAGAGCGCGTGGTTGCCAGACGATATCAAGGGACCAAGCGGAAATATACTTCTCCAGCAGAAAACACGTGGGAGACAGTTTTAAACCCAGTCCGAAGTAATGGGTCTCGGTGCCTGCTGTTAATAATAACAATAACAATAACAATAACAATAACGATAATGATAATGATAATAATAATAACTTTATTTAAACATGGGATCCTTATGTTGTTATGTTATGTTATGTTATGTAATCGCTCAACCCAAAAATCTCTTTCTTTTACTGATGATAGTGTCACTTTTTATATGATAATGTTATAGTAAGGTAATAGTAATAATACTAGTATTTTTGAACATGGTGTTTTATTTGTATATGATGACAGTGTTTTTTATTGTTTGGCATCTGTAAAGCGTTTCTGGACCACTGGGAAAAGACGCTATATTTTATTGCTTTGTAACTATTTGATGATTTTTAAATAAACTGTTATTATTATTATTATTATTATTATTATTATTATTATTATTATTATTATTATTATTATTATTATTATTATTATTATTACCATCATCGTCATCATCATCATTATTATTACAAGTGGAACTGGTAAAAGTAAATTATAATTATTTTACACTATGTAAGTTCTCATATTTAAATACTTAAAATGATATTATTGTTTCTGGTTTTTGTTTGTCTTCTGTTTAGCACTTAAATTTTTATACAGAACATCAAGGTCTGAGGGTGTCCAAAATCTGTAAAGAATGTTGATTAATAATTTATTTTCAGTCACTGATATAGTTACAGTAAGTATAATTGTATTGTGCAGTTCAGTCCACAAAATATTCCATACCTCCCCCACGGAAGGTCAGTGGAAATTGCAAAGGGTAGGGGGGGGGAGGGGGGGGGGGGGTGGCAAAACCAAAAGGTTTTGATTGAAATGGATGGAGTTAAATTGGAAATTCCAGAGGGATGGGACCATTGCAAACCAATCAACCTTCCATGGGGGAGGTATGCATATTTTCTGGAAACACACATTCAGGCTCCATGGTCATTGCTTTGCTTTGTTACCCTCACACTACTAGCATTAGCAATTATGTGTTCTTCTTAATGTTAAACTTCACTGTCCTTTTTGAGATACAACATCGTGTCACAGCAGAATTGATATAAAGGCAAAGTATTCAGTTATGACACAAGTACCAATAGGTTGCTATAACCTAATTTTCTTTAGATATTTTTACATTGACCTAAAAGCATCAGTAGCAGACTTGGGCAAATTTTGTACCGTGAGAGCTGTTCAGGGTTCTGCATCATATCAATGTAAAATGTAAGGTGCAGGCTGCTAATGAATAAAATTGAGAAACGTTGTCATCTCATATGCTGCAGGCCTGATCACTTGTCAACTTGACCAATGTTTTGTGCCACAAATTACAAATTAGGCTTCTTCAAATCTGGCTGTGACCACATACAGTATTTCAGTCATAAGCAAATGCACACTGTAGTTATAGGCTTATATATTTTTTTCCTAGTTGTGTTTGTTAATGCCAGCGCATAACAGACTAATGTCATATAAAATTTGCTTTCATGCATGCCACCACTGTTCAGAGTCGGTGGCATATATGGATATAACTTACCAACATTTCATAATATAATTATTTTTTTATTTAAACAATATTTTTTTCCGGCATTTGCTCTAAGAGCACATAGTACTCATCAAGAGAGCTTATGCCCTTTACATTATTATTATTATGAAACATCTTGGTCAAAGCTAAGATACAACAACGATAACAACAACAACAACAACAACAACAGCAACAAAAACAGAGACTAAAACAATAAAATAAAAATAAAGTAAATAATTAAATAAATAAATAACGATTTGATTGGGAGATAAAAGAGATAAAAGACTGAACAGCATGAAACAAGTTTACCAGGAACTCCATTTAGAAGTCAATCAATTTGTTTGTTATTAGATGCAGAAAGCCATTTATCCCCCAACAAGTGTGCAGCGGAGGTAAAAAGTATCTCGCACAGAGCAGCAAAACTCGGGCAAAACAAGAAATTGTGTTTGGCATCTTCGACAGGTGCATCGCACAAAGCACAAGCAGATGAAACAGAACAATTCCTCTTAAAAAGATCATAATTTAAAGCGCTAAAATTAAGCCTTAAGCGAGTATGAAAAATTGACGGTGCACGATCCCCTGTAAAAAATAAATAATTGCAAGTTGGAAATTTCATAAACTTCGAAACGTTATTCTTGAAAATGCTAAGAGAAAAAGACAGGCGAACCTCGGAGGGGAGACTATTCCACAATTGTGTTGTTGAAAAAAGAAAGGATTTCTTATGCCTTTTAGTTCGAACATAGGGTAAACAAAGATCATAATATCATTTGCCCTCCTTTGTACTCAAGCAAACATAATTATTTTCAAAGACAAATTTGCACACCAAAAAAATGCTTGTAGAGCTCAGCAGTTTTAACTTCAACAATTTAGAAACCATAGATTAATTCAAGAAATGCTGAGCTGAATATTGAAATAAACATAATAGTCAAAATAATTTAAATCTGATCAATGTTACTGGTGATCATAAAACAACAATAGCAAAAATTAAAAAAACAATGGCATGAAAATTTAGGCTAAATTTTTTCAAAAAGGTAATTTGTAATCCGTTTCAATCTTTTCCACCCTTCACCATCCTCGCCATATTTATTCTTGTCTCTTTGGTGCTTATCAGCCCTGAAAATTTGTTGTTTCACTGTTTCGCATTATTTAAGTGCATTTTTTTATCTCTCTTACGATGACCCAAACTATCGTGACCGTGCTCCTTTAAGCTTATTCATAGCTGGCTGTGTCCACTATTCCAAGCATGTTTTTAGTTAAAAGCATTGTGCACTTTACTGTACAGACCTATTACGTTGCTGTTGAAACTGCAGGCATCAGAGTTTTTATGGTAATGAAAATTGTCAGATATATTTTTCCTTTGTTGAGTTTGTTAATGCCTCATACGCATAACAGACCACTGTCACATCAAAATTTGCTTTCATGCAAGTGGCGCATATGG
>JAEMWC010001902.1:0-30000 GCA_016490735.1 Pachyseris speciosa | reverse complement strand
TCACTTGTAATTCTTCAAGTGGAAATTTTGTGAGGAAATCTATATAATTGTCTAGGGTAATGTTCCTGTTTCTAGGAGGGCAGAAGTTACTTTTATTTTTCGCCAGACTTTCATCGAGGTGTCTGAATCGTCCGATTTATCCTCGTAAAATTCTTTTTTCCGTAACTTCGTGCAGAAGTTCTGTATATCGGCTACAACTGGCACAATACACGCTGGAATTTCTACGCCTCAACCACAGGGTATTTCAGGTACGAATTTCCAATTGCCCAATGCCAGTAACTTAAGCGAAAACGCTCCATTACGCTTAGTACCCTAGTGTACATCAACCAAAAGCGAAATTTGCCAAAATTCAAAGGGGATGTTACGAAATGGCAGAATGGTTGGGATAGTTTCAACAGCTCCATTCATAGCAACCCGCAACTAAGCAAGATCGATAAGTTTAATCATTTGCACTCACTTTTGGAGGACCAAGCAGCACGTTCAATACAAGGGCTACCTAGATCCGAAGCCAACTACGACTGTGCGATCGATATTTTACACAAACGCTTTGGCAAACCCCAGAACATCATCTCGAAGCACATGGACGAGATGCCTAGTTTTCGGTCTGAGGCCATCTCCTTCCATTCTAGGCGAAACCGTCGCACATCACCTGAACCTCTACGGGCAAAGCCTGTGAACCCGAGATGTTTGAGTTGTTGAGCAATTCTCTGTACGTGGATGATCATCTTACTGGAGTAGACAAAGATGAGAAAGTTTTCGTCGTTTATCAGAAGTCGAAGAAAATAAAGGCGAGTGGTGGTTTTAATCTCAGGAAATTGAATTCGAATTCTCGAAACTTGTTGAAAGCTACGGAAGCCTGCGAGAGCTCGCAAGGACATAGAAGGCCGACTGACAACGCTACAGCAGAAGATGATGAGTCGTACGCAAAATCGTCCACTACACCCGGAAGTTCAGAGATAAAGAACGATACTGTGGTCAAGGTTCTAGGAATATACTGGGACACTGTCGCAGACGAGTTTTTCTTTAACTTTACCAATTTGTACAATTATGGTATCTCGCTTCAGGCGACAAAACGCTCTGTTTTGAAATTGTCAGCGAAGATATTCGACTGGCGAAATTGTCCTGGAAAACAGAACGTAAGCGCGTGGCGTAAGCGCGAAGGAACTGTCGATTAATACAATTTGGTGGGACAAGCCAGAATTTCTTTACAGACCAGAGTCACACTGGCCAGTGAGTGAACCAACACATTCAAATCAAATCAAATCAAATCAATTTCTTTTTGCTCGATGGCGTGGGGAGTGGTTGCTCGATCTCCCGAGCCGAGGGCTCATGTACTAAACAGACTAAACGCCCGAGCATTCCGGATCGAGTTGAAGATTCGAAGATGAAGTAGCACTCCAAGAAGCTATAAAGAATCCAGTCAGAATCACTCGTTCATTGGTTTCATAACTGTTCAGCTAACGATCCACTGGGACCGAAGATTGACGAATTAATAGACATCAAGCCGCGATTTAGTGGATTGACGAAATTGCTTCGAGTGACCGCCCTCGTTGTCGAATTTGTAAACAAGCTGAAGAACAAAGTGAGAAGCAAGTCGAAATCCGAGAGTGGAATTTAAAGGAGCAGTGTCACGAGGATTTTGCTGTTTTAGGTCAATTCTGTGCTAAAATCATTACTTTGAGGCTCTACTTATAAACAAAATGCTTCTGTAAGCTACGACGAAGATATCAAATGATTTTTATCAGAGAGTGCTAACCATAATAAATTTCTTGAGGATTTTTTGAAGACGTAGCATCAAAACTTGAAATAATTGGCCAATGTTTTCAAGTTTCAATCCATTTCCATCCTTGCCATCTGTAGCAACAGGCGACAGGAGACAGTTCCAATACCTTCAAATAGACCATTATTCAGTTGATGCGAAGACACATTCTAGCTGTCAAATAGCGTGACACTGCCCTTTTAACCATAGTTAGTACCAACTATGTTTTAACGAAGGCCGAGGAACTTTGGATAGACTGTACGTGTCTTCATTTGAACAAGAAATCAACTGACGTTCCTCCATAATCACCGTCAAACCAAAGCTGTGCCGCCGATTTACGTCTCACAATTCGGACTATTTCTCGAAGAAGGAGTTGTCAAATGTAAATACCGATTTACCAGGGAACACAAGAAATCCAATTCTGTTGCCACAAAACACGATTTCATTCGATTAATCATCAAGAATGCACACGAATCAGTGAGGCACCGCGGAATACGGGAAACGCTCATCACGATTAGAAAGCGATTTTGGATTTTGAAAGGTCGCGAAGCTGTAAAACAAATGATCAAGAAATGCGTAATTTGTTTGAAGATCGATGGAACTCCGTACAAGTCTCAATCGCCTCCCTATCTTTCAAGTGAACGTGTGTCTGATGATCCCCCTCCCCCCCTTCACGCATGTGGGAATGGACTTTGTCGGACCATTGAGCGTTGGCAGTGGAAATTCGAACGAGGACAACTCCAGCAAAGTCCACATATGTTTGTTTACATTTGCTTCGACCAGGGCTGTTCACTTTAGTAGAAGATCTTAGAACTATGCAGAAGCCTCACCGTTCAAGATTTTCTCTTGGCATTCAGATGATTTGCTGGTCGACGAGGACTCCTTGCTACAATTACATCAGACAACGCAAGAACCTCAGTCAAATCTTCAAGAAATCACGAGATCGAACGAAGTTTTGCGTTACCTAGCCTGCGTTGCAGACGTCTCCTATTTCCTTTGTTGCAAGAAAGGAAATAGCAGACGTCTGCACGCAGGCTAGCGTTACCTTGTTAACCAAAGAATTTCATGCAACTTTATCATCGCGGAAAGGGCTCCATGGTGGGGAGGGTTTTGGGAGCGGCTTGTCCAAAGTATCAAGACTCTGAAGAAGGCACTCGGTCGATCAACTTTGACTTTCGAAGAGTTACGAACGGTGCTGGTGGAAGTCGAGTCGGTAATCCATGCGAGGCCAATCACCTACGTGTGCGGTAACTCGAATCTTGACACCTTCTGATCTTGTTTATGGGCAAGGTATCACATCAACACCGAACAGCGCACATCACGAAATCGTCAGTACGCATCAATCATTGACGAGAAGAGCTCGCCATCACAAGAGTCTACTTCAGCAAGTAACCAAACAGTGGAGAAAGGAATATCTCACTGGTCTACATGAGCAGTCGAACTTGGTAAACAAACGAAATAGTATTCAAGAAATCTCGGTCGGGGATATCAGGGGCACTCAGCGACAAGTTTCGGTAGATATCTGTTCGGTGGAAGGTAATTCGCCTTGGGCTTTCGGCGTCGATTAAAGACGGACTGCACTCGGATTTTCGTAACTAAAACGTGGCCTAAAAGATTCGTAATTTGGAAATCATAGCCCCTGAGATTTTCGGAAAGGTCGTGATTGCTGTTTTTGGCAGTCAAAAACGTCTGCTAGCATTTTCGGAATAGTTCCCTAGAAAGCTCGGGGAAAGTTCATTTCAGCTTGCATTTTCTCAAAGGAAGATTTTGTTCCCTAACATTTTCGGGCAATTAAACTTTCAGCAAGGGAATCCGAACAGATGAACTTTTTCTAGCTTATGAAACATCACTTTAAACAGACTTCAAACACCACAAGGTACTTAAAATGCTTTTCTATAGCTTTTGGTTGATTTGGCTTGTTGGGTGCCCCTGGGATATTGTTACGGCTCAACGACCAGAACTTACCGTGGAAATATGCTAGAGTTGAGGAACGTATTCCTGGAGTTGATGGAAAGGTTCGAGCCGCTATTGTCAAGGTCGGAAACAGCCACAAGCGACCAACATATTTACGGAGGGTCGTTCAGCATTTAAATTCCAATCGAAGTCAAGTCGAATGTGGTCAGTGAGGACAGCCACACTGGGCAAGGAAAATAAATAGCGGCAATCTTTCTACTTACCAGCCTGGGGTGAAGCGAATTGCGCGTGACTGAGCTCTGCGCTTCACCCCAGGCTGGTTAGTAGAAAGATCGCCGCTGTTTATTTGCCCCTACTCCCCCTCCCGCGGGACGAATTTATGAAAGGGCATTGTTTGTTATCATCGTGACTGTTACAGCCGGCACACGAAAGTCCAGCTACGGATCCTTCGATCCTCGATTGCTAGATTTCTCGATATTATTTGAGGTCTAGCGCTTCGAATTTTGGACGGATTTCAAATATAATGGTACGACAAGAAACCTCTGGCTTTCAGCTTGTCTAGTGCGCGGTTTGAAAGCTTTGCGATGGGAATTTGCTGTTGAAAATCGGCTCGGCGCTGGACCAGTCCAAAATCGTGGAAATCGGATCTTTCATCCCTTGTCACTCTACTTACTTTACGCTCAGGTAAACGTTGTACGCAAAACTCTTCAAATCGCTAAAATTCGCCGTTATCAACTACAAGAACGACAATACAGATCATTTCAGATAAAAAGACGTTTATTTTGATGTCATATATTGATATTAACCGTAGCATATTACGATAATATGAACCTTTTCGATATTCCCCAGGGGCACCCAACGAGCCAAATCAACCAAAAGCTGTAGAAAGGCATTTTTAAGTACCTTATGGTATTTGAAGTCTGTTTAAAGTGATGTTTTCATTAGCTAGAAGAAGTTCATCTGTTCGGTAGCTAGAAGAAGTTCATCTGTTCGGATTCCCTAGCTGAAATTTTAATTGCCCGAAAATGTTAGGGAACAAAATCTTCCTTTGAGAAAATGCAAGCTGAAATGAACTTTCCACGAACTTTCTAGGGAACTATTTTGTTTCCGAAAATGGTAGCTGACGTTTTTGACTGCCAAAAACAGCAATTATGACCTTTCCGAAAACCGTAGGGGCTATGATTTCCCAATCGCGAATCTTTTAGGCCACGTTTTAGTTACGAAAATCCGAGTGCACTCTTTAATCGACGCCGAAAACCCAAGGCGAATTACCCTACACCGAACAGATATCTACCGAAACTTGTCGTTGGGTGCCCCTGATTCCCATACATTTCAGCTAAATTCAAAATACCCAACGATCACACAGTTTGTGTGGTTGCCCTGTGGTATATATTGGAACTTGACACTATTCGGTTTTGTTTGTACAGTACAGTGACATTTGATTGATTGAACCGAGATGACGATTCACGTCTCTCAAAATTATCGTAAATTAACAGCAAACTCTCTCTAATCACAGTTAAATAGAGCTCTTCATCTGTGATTCATTCATAAGAACCAAGGTAATAGTAATTTTAAGGCTGAAAATTATCCAAAATCGCATCAAAGAATACGTTAAGACGATGGAGCGTCGCGTAATGTGCCAATCGCTTGGATGAATCAGGGGGGAACCCAATGCATTCGTTTGTTGGGAGATACAATGCACTAATGAAGCATTTTCTCCATATGATCTGCCCCAAATAGCCATTTTCAAATTTTTTTGTTAGTTTGTTTGTCCAAACCTTGGAAACTTTTTCAGAGTTGTTCCCATGAAAATCCGTTTCAGGAACTTATGAAATTACGCTTAGTGCCGGCTATCGACAGCGGCTAAACAGCGGGATTTTCCCGTGAGATGTCCTCCTTTATTTACGAAGGTTGAACCTTTATTTTAAAACAAACAGTTCTCTCACAAAAGAATAGTTCAAGGCTGTAAAACAGAAGTCACCGTTTCGATTTAAATTCGCGAAATCGTTCAATTTCCGCAATCTCTAAACTTGCCGCCCATTTTTCTTTCACTTATGTTTAGAAAACGGAGGTATAATTACTCATACAAGGTACAATGTGAAGATTTCTAGATTAACACTGCAAAATCTTGTCGTTTTATGAAAACTAATGTACTTTAAACACAAAATCCTCTCACCACGTGACTGGTGACGTCATGCCCTGCTTCTGGTCATTTCCAAAATTGTCAGGTGGAACCTTTCTCTCAAATTTTCGATTCCGTGTAACGTAACGTTGATTCCACAAACCACTCGACCCAGTCCTCCAAATTTCTCGCTCATCTGCATTGTAGACGTCAAGTGGTCAATTTTATATGCCCTACATAAATGGAACCTCAAATATCCTATTGTGACTGTAGCCTAAAACGTTATTTCAGGGATAGTCATCTGATTGACGACGTCATCACCCTAGCTTTTTATGGCAAATGTTATCTTAACCTGGTGTGACACACCCCTAGGTATAAAATTGCCAAAATTATAAAGCTTGAAAAAAAAAATCCTCAAAGTATTCTGGGAATTTTTTTATGATAATTATAATTTACTTTTATAATTATAATTATAATAATAATAATAATTAGTAGTAGCAGTAGCAGCAGCAGCAGCAGCAGTAGTAAAATCTTGCTCGCCGGATGCTCGGAGGTGAATAGTACTTGCTAATCACCTCCGAGTTAACCAATCAGAACGCGCGAAAAGCACTATTCACTATCAATTGACCTGCTCCCAACGTCAGTGGCTTCATAGCTCAGTTGGTTAGAGCATCGCACCGGTAATCGCGAGGTCACGGGTTCAAACCCCGTTGAAGTCCGGAATTTTTTTCAGGCTTCTTTTCGCAATTGCATAAATTGCGTTCATAACTGCGAGGATCATTCTTCATTTGATTTCATTTCCGCAGTTCATATATGATTCATTTCATATGTCATTCACAATAATAATAATATTAAGCACCGCCCTGATATTTTATTGGTCGACAAAGTGGATAAAGGTCATAGATGTAGCTGTGCCCTACGCCTTGGGACGCCAATATTGTTTACACATCAATAAAACCGCCATATCACACTCTTATTGATTTAACCGAACTGTAAACAATATGTTGGGCTTGTTACATAATACACCCTTTATTTGTACTTTTGCTTCTCAGAATGATATTGCACAGTTCTCGAAGGCCATAAATCGCTTCACACGAGAGGATCCAACATTCAGAGTGAGATACGATGACGAGAGCAAAGAGGTACGTTTAATCATTGAGCTTTTTTAGTTTTCTTTCTGAGGGTGTGAGGAGAGGTGTGGGGAAGAAGGAGGGAGGTGTGGGGAAGAAGGAGGGAGGGGAGGAAAGAGAAGTCTAAAGGTCCCTTAAGAGGCATTGTGTTGCGAGTGTTTTAAAGTCAAAGTTGCCAAAAACTTTTCGCTCAGCACCTTCGCTGAAATATTCTTAGACCAAATATTATCTTTGACCAGTTGTAATAGGTGACTGCAAAGTACTTCGATCATTGTTAACGTTTCTTTGCCTCTCTAACAGACTATTATTTCTGGAATGGGGGAGCTTCATCTTGACATCTACACAGAGGTATGGCAGCGTAACCAACTAGAACACTTTTGAAATCACAAAAATAAGACGGCAGTAGCCTCCCCGATCATAGAACATAGGCACACGAAACGTGCTCCAGCTATTTTGGAATGGTTTATCATTGGAGGACATGTGAATGACATGTCTAATCCCAAAACAAGTAACCAATTATCATGATGCAGTATTTTCAAACAAATGACTAAGCGGGTTTGTGACCGTGGTTTCTCTTCTCTCCTTCTCGTTAACGAAAGAACCGTTAGCGTGACCTGATAATTAACACTTGTAATAGATGTTTAACGGCTATACTACCTTACTTTGCATGCCATACTATGCTTTACCACGTTATGATACTACAAGCTGTCATTCATAACTACTAGGTGAGGCACCAAAAAACGATCCATAAGTCTAACAACTGTTGCAGTTAAGAGTAGAAACAAAATCGTTCTGCATTGACGATGGCTATGCTCGGCTTGCAGTCGACGAAATACACTAAAACCCTTTTAAGTTGGCTGCTTGAGGTCCAAACTGTCCGATTTGAGCTGTCCGATTACAAACACTTGTAATCGAACAGACCAAATCGGTCAGTTACCTTATTTGGGTATGTTGAACAGTAGCTGCCATGTCGTGTCAGTTGTCAATCTTCGCACTTTGTAAAATAGCAACCATTTCCGGTGTCGGATAATTTGCGTTTGAACCGTTGGTTATTTTGTACAATACGTTTTACAATTTAGAAACTTGTCCTCTATTGTTTCTCGCATTTTGTTATTGACACAATTAATTGGTAATCGGACTTCGTGTCGTACAATTCAGGGGTAATCGTGCTCGTAATTTCAAATAAGCCTCTCGGCCAATTTGAAATCACTCGCCCGATTACTCCCTTAATTTTACTCCACTTAGTCCTATTACCATGGAAGGTAGAAAATACCCACTCGATAGCTTTTCCCAGTCCGTGTTGTCGTAAAATGCAGTTTAACGTATAGGCCTGTCGCTGACTTGGAGTACGAAAATAATTATTTTTTTCGGGGAGCCCCTTCGACACAGTTTTTGACGCTATAGTTTTACAAGTCTCTGCCTACCAGTCACCCTTTCATTGTACTAAAATAAACTACGTGTTTTTCAATTTAAGTCGTTGCACAGCAAGCTGGCGACCATCAATGACTTTCTTCGGCGAATCAACTTCAGTTGACTAACAGTAATCTGTAGACCTTCTTGCGAAGAAGAGACATTGATTCATCTTTTTTGGAACTGCAAAGTTACGTCCTGGTTTTGGCATAATATTAAAGAATGGTTGCTCGATCGTAAACGCCCTCAATCCTCACTCGATTTAACCCCTTCCTTGGCTTTAGGTTTGAAACCTCACCTTTTTTGTCGTAAACTTCACCAGTTTTTATTTATGATTGATTGCGAGGATGTACATCTGGACTTGCAAACACGTTTTTCTCTCCCAAGGATAGAAGATTTCCCCCCTTTTTCCTATAACTTCAGAGGAAACGAAATGCGGGCTGGAGGCGTGGGTGTTTTCCTTTTTTATTCTGAAGTGCCTATATCTGTGCGAACTCTAATTGCACCACATTGTAATTAGTGTAAGTACTGTATCGTAAGTCAGAGTGCAAGCACCGTATTGCATTTGTAAGAACCGTTTTGTAAGCAGTGTCAGGGCCGTCATTAGAAGCCGGCAACCGGCTTTTATAGCTGGCTACTATAGTAAAATCAGCCGGCTACTCTCAGTCTGAAAATGAGTAAAACATAACACCTATAGGAAGAATTTTGACGGGCTACTTTCTCTGAGAGACCATCTTCTGAAAACCTTAATGGCAACCCTGAGTGTAAGAACCTTATTGTAAGTAGTTTAAACACCGTATTGTATATAGTCCAAATATTTTGTAGTGTAGACACACTTCGTAATTAGTCGGCCCCGAACGAGAGCACTGGGTACATCGATCGTTCCCGAAGGTCACAAAGGCTCCGATCAAAGTTCACTCCAGCTCAGCGTGCATCGCGTCCGGAGGATTTGCTGATTTTGTCGCTTTCACGGGACCATTAGGTGTCTTCAGATGGACTGAAGATGTTTCAAATTAGTAGTATGGCCAACTTGGAGACTGGATTTCATTACCTTTGATTCGTCCAGGCGCTTAACATCTGAAACATGACAAGGAGATGATCATTTGGGCTTATTGATTGACCCCGTAAGCTCACAGGGGGTGTATAAGCTTAAATTCCAGCTTCTGGAAAGTGGCCTGAAAATGAGGTAAGCTTTGATGAAAATGAATGATATTTGTCGAACATATCGAACTTACATGAGTGAATCGACGACTTCTTAAAGAGTCCTTGAACGAAACAACTGTTGAAAACATATTGACAAACATTGGCACAATTGACGAGTTCATGATGCGAAACCAAAGAACTTTTGTGGTTAAACGAGGACAACAAATATTGCTTCGATCGAAGAGTAGTGGTTCCACATTGGAAGTGACGTGCTGACCCATACAGACACCTTTACCTATATCCAGTCAAGGCTGTGCTTAAGCGGCTTGCGACACCCTGAGCGGTTAACGTATGAGTTAAAGCTAGTTAAGGCGACTTCGAAAAGTTATTTGTCGCCCGGCAGGGCACTCTTGCTTGAAGTCCAGTGTGCATTAAAACTATGGCGCGTCGTTTGTTTCAAAATTATTTATCGACGTGATGTAATATCCTGTATACTCTATGTAGCCTCGGTATTATTTGTTTGTTATCTATGTGACTGGTACACTTCCTACCTTAATATCAATCAGTTTACTGCCGTGATATAACATTTTCTTCCTTGATACGGTTACCAATTTTCTACCGAGACATGACTTTTTCTGCCTTGGGATCAAAGGCTAACGTGAAACGACATTTTCTACCTTGATGTCGTGATCGCTTTTTTCTACCTTGATATCATTTTACTAGTACCGTGATGTACTTTTTCTACCTTGATATCATTTTACAAACGTTATGCGACTTTTTCTACTTTGATATCACTTTACTGCCGAGGTGTGACTTTTTGTGGCCACTGCCGCGAAGAGGCGAAACCACTTAGTCATCGGGTTGTAAGTGCGTCCGTAACAATAGCTGTCACAGGACACCCAAGAAATGAAAATTTCAGCCACGTGCACATCACGCTAATACATCACAAAAGTACGTTGCCACCTCGTATGGATAAATTATATGAAAACTTTTCCATTTGCATTAAGTTACTCAGGACTCTGTCACACTGAAATGGATTTTGAAAAGGCTCTCTTTGCTATCTTGTCATCAGTACAACTTGAAATATATATCCACCGTGGGAAATGATTTGACGCGATGTGCGGTTGCTTATCAAAATAACGGTGAATTGCAAAATCGTAAGGGCAAATGACTCAAAGAGCTAGTTCAAGATTCTTTCCAATCTAGTTTATACCAAATATTCAGTTTGCTACCAAATCGTAGTATCGGCGAAAACAAATTCGGCGCAGACCGGTTCTGAGACTTAAAATACAGCCGCATAACTGAAAAGTCATTCTTTTGATATCAAGGAATAATGTTTCTTACAAGAATTATAATTTTAGTGACTTGCTCAGCAATAACATTTTTATCGACATTAATGCAAACGTTTCCGTCAATTTACAGTCACTTTTGACATAACAAACATGTATTCCAGGCGTAGTCAATCGATAAACCGATAATCGATAACAATCGAAGATTGATATCGATTTCCGATACCAATCGATAAAGAAAAAAAGCTGTGATATCGATTGATATCGATTTCAGAAATCGATAATGATTGTATTATCGACTGTTAACGGTTATTATCGATTGTTATCGGTAAAGATTTTTGTCACTCAGTACCGCTGCCTGTATGGTCTTATTGAGTCAGTCCGGCAGTCATCATATTATGCAGTAGTTATTCAATAAGAACAAAATAACAGGAACAATTTGGCGACGGTGTGTTTATCAATCTTCAGCTTCAGTGAAGTTCATAATAGCGGAAGATGAAGTCGTGGCCACTGAGATGTCAGCGATCTTGAGGGCTACAATGTCCGTGCATATATCGCATTGAGTTGGATTCTCATCCACGCGAGATTGCGACAGACGTAATGTAAGAATGAGTCGACAGTGCTGGACTGACAGTACGATATCGAGGAACAATCCCCACAGACAGATGCTGAAATCAATAATAACATGCTTAGCGATTAACGCCGGTCTCGTGTTCTTTATTTACTAAATAGCAACACCATCTTCGCCAATATCCATATGCTTGAAACAAATACTCTTTAGGATTATCGATTACTATCGATTGTTATCGATGTTTGCCAATCGATAGCAATCGATAAATGTTTTTTTCCTGTGATATAGATTGTTATCGATTTTCAATATCAGTCGATAGCAATCGGCGATTGATATCGATCATATCGATTGATTTTCGATATCGATTTCTATCGATTGACTACGCCTGGTGTATGAAACAATGAAGCACAGTCGGACCGGGAGCGTTTTGCAATCTTGTCGGAGACACAAATGCAGCAGATGCTGGCGGAAAAACATTCTGCAAACACTTAAAAATCCAGTAATTGGGCTGTGGAAACATTTAAAGGTAATCATTTCACAATTTATCTACATCTTATTCTATTTTAGGAGTACGAATTAATTTTAAAAACAGTATCGTCGACTAATTAACAGTCCGGTAAACATAACAAACTGACCGACAAAATGTTATTATTATTTTCTCCAGTTTTGGTGCACAGCAAAAAAGATAAGGTATTGGCATATAATGTTGTACAGCATATGTCGTACGACCAAAGGAATTTGTCGATCCTGCTAATATTGAAGCAAAAGTTGACTACAAATGAAGATCGCAGATGAAACACAGTGTAACGATTCCATGTGACAAGCTTTCATTTTCGTTGCAGACACGAAGTAAAAATAAAAACAAAATGTTACCTGTAACAGTTGTCGGCGGGATGTTTTTCCTCTCCAGTTTGTCGCTGCGCGCGAGCGAAGAATCTCCGTTGAAGCGATAAATTAGCTGTGATTTCAACAATCTTTCTTTCCCCGTGGACTTCGGCCGCCATTTTGTGTCCCACAATGGAAATTGGCCCATTTTGGGCTATTTCCGCTGTCCAGTAATGACTTCCGTACAGTGAGCCTTATGATGTAATGTCGGACAGTAACCTAATCTTAAATAAACATATATGGCTGTATGACATTTTGTCGCGCGGCTGTAAAAGATTGAAATCGTATGGCGTGCATCGAGAAATAATTGCTCAAAACTTTGAAAACATTGAATATCATCACAACTGAGACAGATAAACCGCAATTTCGCGAAGAGCCGGCATCACGAAGAACGGTAAAGGTGAAGTGTACGACATTATATACCAATACCTTACAAACACCGCTAGAAGAAATGTCAAATGGCCAGACGTACGTGACGCTAACCTTCGCAGATTTTACGCAGAGTCCAGAAATAAATCCGGAGATGTGTACAGTAAACTGAATCAACACTCCTTGGTTTTAAAGATATCTGAATGCACCGCCACTAAACAAAAGCCTGAAGCTCTCTTCCGACCCAAGATAAAGGTCAGACGAAATGCTGAATGCGACAATTGTTAGCTTGAAGCGTCAGGAAAAAGAAAACATATTTAACACAAACCATGTTCTGGCCTTGAGCAGCCCGCTTTCTCTTCCTCTTCTTCTAAGATGTTTACCAAAACTTGAGTATTTTGACTTTCAATGTTTGCCTACATTTTCACTTCATTCGAAGAAACGAAGCTTTAGACGGAAACCAGATGAAGCGTTCTCCCTCAACTGTCGCTCAACTGATTGTGTCCTGTTTTTGGCCAGCCAATAGGATCCTTTGTCGTGCATTGTGAGAACTTTGTAGTCAATCACAAATAAAACGTGTTTTAGCGCCCAAGTTTTTGTCGCAATGTTATAAAAGAACTGTTTCATTCTTTCAGCTGTGCGTATATCGAGTTATGGATACACTTGGGAAGTTTGGTGAGCACTCAAGAAGCTAGTGTCTTACGCTTCTCTCGTGCTCTCCAAACTTCCCGCGTGTATCCATAACTAAGCATGAATCATCACGGCAGCAAATTGTTATCAAGGTACAAAAATCGCATCACGGCAGAAGTTGACATCAAGGTAGAAAAAGTCTCATCATGGTAGTAAATTGATATCAAGGAAGAAAAATCTTGTTGCAGCCGAGATGAATGCCGCTCGGGCTTTCATCCCGGGACTTTCATCTGTACAAGCCGCACAAATCTGCTCCGTTTCTCAAAGTATCTCAATATGTTTCTTTCTTATGGTTTATTACTGATTTATTTTAGTGCCTCAGAAGTTATTGACAGGCTGGCATGTTTACGTGTTGATTTTGCCATTACATTAGCTAATCTATTGTGGCCTATAGTTATCACTCGAAATTTGCCAAAGATTTTGCCAAAAACAACTTCTACAATGAACAGACATTTTAATGAAAACTTAAAGCAAAAGATAAGTAATATCAAGCGTTTATTCATTGAAAATCAATAATAAAATGAAATAAAAATAAACTTAAATGAAAGTGAAATGAAAACAACACCCAAAGCAAAGAAAAATGTAATGAAAAGAAAAACAAAAGTAAAATTAAATTTTGCACGAGCTTAAATGACGAGGATGGAAATTGATTGAAATTTTAAAAAACTTGCCAGTTTTTTTTTCAAAATTTCAAGCTATGCAATGAAAATCACCCCCAAAAAAAATTATTATCGGGTTAGCTCTCCCTACTAAAATTTCATTGGAATTCATCTTGCTGATTCTGTAGGAGCATTTTTTTGCACAATAACAGGTAAAAGGCAGTAATAGACCATTTTACAGTTGTCGGTGAAAGCGAGGCTGGGGTTGACCTTGTTTTGATACAAACCTACCTACTTTTCTTATGTAAATCATGTTTTTCTTATGCTAACTAATGTTTAATCAGCATAATTTCCATAAGAAAAGCAGGTAGGTTTGTATCAAAACAAGGTCAACCCCAGCCTCGCATTCAATCAAAGGCCAGGGGACTTAGCAAAGAACTGTAAAATGGTCTATTTTGGCAGAATTGAACCAAAAGAAGACTTTGCTATGCTGCATCCATGTCCGACTGTTAGGTCGAAAAATGAACTAGGCGATGATTCTAAACCTGAATTATCACTGCAAGATGATTTTTATAGTCAAGTTTACACCTTGCTTAATTTATTTGTGGTATATTTCAATCACACACTCAGTTGCTGATGTTTGGAAGAAGCCATGGCATTTATGATATATCAAGTTTACTTAAGTGTGCACCAGAAAAACTCTCTTATTTACCTTTATAATCAATGAATCACGCAATCAATTAATAATTTATTGATTAATTGTTTTGGGCGACCAGCTTCTTGGTCTGGACACCCTAGCCGGAATAGTGGAAATTTTTCTTAGAGAAAAGTCAATGCACAGTACCCCTGTATTTTTACGGGGCAGGACTCATGTCTCGAAAAAAAGCTGGAAATCCCATAACAATATCACATTATCAATTTATTTATAATTCCACCCGCCTGTTGCTCTGTAGTCTCCTCTGCACACAATTTCTTGAAACCCACGGGGTCTTGGGCTTCCTCACTGCCTAACTCTCTTTACAATCGTTTGCATAACAAAAAACACGACTAGAAAGGAACCGCGGATGAGTGGCTGTCTTAAAACAGGAACCCGGCTACAGTGAGCTAGTGAACAGTGATACCCTCCAAACAAACTTTAGATTCACAGTCAAATACTATCACATATATGTTCCCTGCAAAGGGCAGAAAAGTCAATAAGTTAAGTTTCTAACATTCCCTCACGTGTCTTCTAGTAATATGTGTGCTACAAAGGCCTTTGGACAAAGGCTTGGCTTTGTGTACCTTATCCACGAGTTAGCCATAGGCACCCTTTGAGTTTTTTTTTTTTTTTTTCTTTTCTGCTTGTGCTTCCTTTTTAAAAGAAAAAAATCTAATTGTAATATTATTTTTAATTAATATTATTATTATTATTATTGTTATTATTATTATTATTATTATTATTATTATTATTATTATTATTATTATTATTATTATTAAAGTCATATCCTTTCTCACAGTAGTGAGTTGCAGCTTGTTCTAGCTAACTGATTCTCCATGACGTTTTCGTCTTTTCCCAGCGAATGCGCACGGAATATAACTGCCCAGTTATCGCTGGAAAACCGAAGGTGGCTTTCAGAGAAACCATAGGAAAAGAGGCTAAGTATGTGAGCGAAAAATCCGCTCAAGGCCCGTGTACAAACGCTCCCAACAATACTGGCCAAGGACATCCAACATTGGCAGGGCTGCAACGATACACGGGTGCACCGCGATGTTTCTTTTCACGATACAAATACCGATATTTGAACAGCGTATCGCGGTATTACAACACAAGAAAATGTTCTACACAAGCAGCAATGGAAAATTGCTGTCATTAATGAGTCCTTACCCAAGTTCTTCATTTTAGCCATTGTATAGCGAATTATTTAACAAATAGAGAAGCAAAATCCATCCTTTTTGGATCGTATTCGCGTGTCACGAATTCAAGTTATTCAAGATGGCGGACAAAAAAACGTACGCGTAGTTTGAATACGTTCGAAAGATTAGTTGCTTGGTTGTCAATTGCAATAGTGTATGGTATCGTGTTTCGTACCGTGGCATTTGTATCGAGATACGTATGGTATCGTAAGAAACTTATCGTTGCAACCCTAAACATTGGTGGGTCCGATATACTGAGTGCGTTTGAACATCGTGTTGGGTGTTGTTAGAGCGGTTTTCAATTGAGTGTCGCACGTAATTCTCGTTTTGCTTTGGTTTTGCATCGCTTCGCTCTGTGATTGGCCAGCAAAACTAGCGCCACTTTCTTAACCAATGAGAAGCAAAACCACGTGTAATTGCTTCGAATTCTGATTGGTTCGTTCCACTGTTTGCGTCTGTTGTGATTGCCTGGAGTAATTGCTTTGGTTTTGGTTTTACGACACTCAATTGAAAAGCGCTCTAAGAGTTGCTGGTGGTTGTTGTATGTTGTTTAATTGCCAACAACTCCTAACAACACTCGTCACTGTATTCAAACGCAGGCAATAGGCAGATTAAGCAAAGGCGACGTGACGACAATGACGACGGCGTACGCAGATCTAAAAACCGAGTTGACCAATGGCATCACGGCGAATTGATTACCGGAAGTGGCGTTCAGTCCTTTCCGTTCTCATTTAACGTTGCATTGTCTTTGCTACGTATAAAAATGTGTTGGGCACAACAGTGTTGAATGTTGTTGGCCAGCAATTTTTGCAGGCGTTTGCACGAGCCTGTACAAAAACATAGTATAGTTAGGTGGTTACTCAGTTTGTGGAGACGGATAAAGTGTATTTGCAGCCTCTGAGAAACCAGCGCTTTCTTGTTCGAGACTTTTTAACAAAAGCTACGTTTCATCGCTATTCCCGTTGGTAGTAGGCTCGAGTACCAGCCGCTGCTTCGGCCTCCCCACCCCCCCCCCCCCCCCCCCCACCCTTTCGTAAGATACTCCGGACCCGAGTAAGTAGCGGAAATCGAGCCTACGTTCGTAGTCACTTTATCAATGAATGTTCGTTACCTTTCGTGAAAATTCCACTTATCTAATCTGATCTATAACAAGAGAGCACGCTTATTGGCTAATGCAAGGCTATCAAGGCTTTTGATTGGGTAACAATCTGTCGTCTTAATTTATGCAATATTATACCAAGCAATATACCAAGCAGGATTGCAAACATTTTCTACGGATAATCAGATGTCATTCGTGCGTCTAGAGCCGTTTTTAATTGAGTGTCGAAAGTAATTGGCCTTTCCTTTGGTTTTGCTTTACTTTGCTCTCTGATTGGTTAACAAGACTCACGTCATTTTCTCGAAAAATGGGGTTCAAAATCTAAACCAATCACGACTTGGTCGAGGGCATTTTCCCGCGCTTGGCGTCGGCTGCGCGTAATTCGTATTCTGATTGGCTCATTGCGCTGTTGGCATCTGTTGTGATTGGCTGGAGTAATTGCTTTGGTTTTGGTTTTACGACACTCAATTGAAAACCGCTTTATACTCTAATCACAAACTCTTCTCGACCGACCAAAAGGCGAGTTTTACTAGGATCATTGTGTAAAGAAATGCAAATACACTAGTGAGGATTATAATGTGTTTTGACGTTTATTTTTAGATTTGACTATCTTCATAAAAAACAGACTGGCGGTGCAGGGCAATTTGGTCGCGTTATCGGCAGAATAGAGGCAAGTATACTCAGTAGTTTGTTTTCCGTCTTCGATGAAAATGCAGCGTGGCATCATAAAAAGCATACGCGTCAAGGTTGCTTGAGTTTAAATAAGCGATACATTTTGCATGTGATTTGGGTTGAAGCTGTTCCGTCGTCGGAGCCATAAACAGCACTTCACGCATTTACGTTTGGCAGAAAATTTACAACGTCAATTTTATAACCATGCACGCCTCTAAAACTGCCGCGGACAAACAATCGCCTTTGTAAGGATTCTTAGCTTTGAGATTTCACACAACCTATGCTTGGCGTGCACTGCTAGTTCCTTGATATGCGTGACACACGGAAAGCCTTCTTTACTTCTTGCCTCTCCTCTTTTTCGTCTGCTGTGCTGAAGCCTTCTTTTGCTTCGATTTCTTTTCCTCCTTTGTTTCTTCAGTTTTCCTCTTCCTGCCTGCCGTTGCAGTCCCTTTGTCCCTAAAATATCAAAACGAAGATGTTAAAAAAGTTCAGTGGAATCACTCACTCATCTTCCTGCATCAATGCGCGCGCCCGGCCTTTGGAACTGATTCCCTTGTAAGGGGACACCCGTCAAAGGACCCCAAGGGAACCTTCCGTAGGGGGACAACCTCCAACAAAAAAGACCCCATACAAATAGATTCCATCTCCCCTACACAGTGGGCAACCTCCGCATTTGTTTTATACTTATGGAACATGCTCTTCGTTATGGAAACTATCCTTGTCAGTTACTGTTTCGCTGAGCCAGCCCCTTAATTCAAAGGGTAGTTTCGGTCCAAAGGTGATGGCTTCCACATAAAATTAACAAATCAAATGTGGTTTAACCTTGTCTGTACTCTTATCAGCAACGATATTCATCATCACAGTGGTCAAAATTTGCTGTGGACTCACTCGGCTGCGCCTCAGGAGTCCACAACATTTTGACCACTGTGATGACGAATATGAACGAATACGAACATCAAACAAAATGTTTATTTCAGAGCGCGAGCTAATAAAAGTCATTGCGTGGCACGTTGACGCGAGCAGCGTTGTCTAGACTCTTATCGACAACGGCAAATTAGCCAATCCGAGTTGCGACATTACTAGCAATTGTGGTAAAAAAAACCGGCTTTTTTCCTTCACTGGGGTAAATTTCCCTTACTATGAGAAAGAAAGGGCGGGTGAGCTCGCGTGTAAAGAGAACAATTCTTGTGTAATAGAGAGCCAAAGTTACACAATAGCCGTTATATTTAAACCAGTTTCATGGTCCGCTTTTTTGCAGCCAATGCCGGAAGACAAAATTACAGAGATTGAGTTTGTGGACGCTACAGTGGGGATGAACATTCCCAAGAACTTTATCCCATCAATAGAGAAGGTAACAGTTATTATCCATACCATTACCCTTTTCCGCGACAAAATGTTATGGGCAATCTCGACTGTCGTTGGAGTTTTGTGTCCACAAATTCACAACTTTTTCGTGATTCCACTGGGACTCAGCTAGATGCGTTACCTATTGTTTGAGGTAGCAAAAATGAATCGCTCTGAAAAGTCTTTGTCATCGACTATCTGCACCTTACAAACGAGCTACTAACGACATCAACTTGACGGACTGAGGTAACACCTTTTAGGCGACCCGACTAATTTTGCTAGAAATGAAACGACGAAAATTTGACGACGGATCGAGACGCCCAAAACACTATTTACAGTCTTCACAGCTAATAATAGGGCGGCTTAACTGACAGACAACAAGTGAACTCGGGACTTCGTTGACTTATAAAATCAGCGATACACAACTCACGTGACTCTGGCGGTTACTACCGCTATGGCCGCGCGAACGTCAGTTTATGTTACCAAAAACAGACGGATGACCGTATTTTAACATGCACCTCAAAGCAACATGAGACTTAGGATACTTCACAAATTAATGTGATCAAGTAAGGCCCTGTTCGCACTAAGACGAAAATTTGAGTTTGGCGTTTGCAAAAAAGTGAAAATTTTGTAATCACCAATTTTTTGTTTTCGTAATCCTGTTCGCACATGAAGATGCGAAATTTTTTTTAGTGACAGATGGCTCTAATGTAAGGCAACCGCAAAACCCACACTCAAGGAGTCCGTCATCAATTTGATGACCCAATGACGGATGGATGTCAACGAACAAAGGATTTTCTCGCCTGACAAAATTTTTACAGCCTCCAAAGTTAGTCGACGGAATCTTTGAAGTTTCGTTACGCTTGCAAAAATTTTGGTGGGTGCAAAAAATCGTTCGCACTAGAAATGGCTTCGCGTTGACAGATTTTTTGGTAAATCAAACAAAATTTCGCGTAGTGCGAACAGGCCCTAAGCTGAAGCCACTCAAAAGGCACTAAGGCCGCAAGGTAGCGGGCATTACCCCTTAAATCTACCAAAGCAAAGATTGAGCCCAAGCATTAGCAGCCATGGACAGCTGTTTCGGCCTTGTTAGGCCTCATCAGCATGGCATAGCTAATGCTCAGGCTCAAGTACCCACATATCAATAAAACAAGCGATGAAAACGTAAAGCTTACATGAGACTTAGCCTGTTACCCTCTCGTTTTAACTTTTTTATCTTCTCTTGTCCCAATTAGTTTCGCGAACACCAGAGCATGGAACAGCTTACATGAGACTCAAAACGTAAAAGAAACTGTACACGCTGTCTGTTTCTCCAGTTACTTAACTGTGAATTAAATGTTTCATTTCCAGGGTTTCCAAGAGATTTGTGAGCGCGGCCTCATCACAGGGCACAAGGTGGCAGGAATTCGTTTTATCCTCGAAGATGGTTAGTTTTGAAAGTGTTATCCAAAGATCGAGATACGAATTCTTCTAACTGGTCACTATGCCTTCCCAATTACGTTAGTTGAAAGAATTTGATACCACATCAACCATTATCCCTTAAGCCGCTGTTACAAGTTGAAACTTTTAGCTGAAACTTGTGCCGGTGCAACGGCGCTGCGAAACAAGTTTCAGCAGGCGTTGCACCGTGTAACATGGTCGGTTTCGTGAAACTTTTTCGAACTTCCGTTGCGAGACAAGTTTCACGAAAAGTAGAACCGCTTCTGCAACGATCGCAATGGTGATAAAAAACAAGAGTTTCACCGTGTAACACCACTTCGTGACTCTGGTCTCGCTCGGTCTCTCATCGCCGTTGCACACAAGTTTCAGCTAAAAGTTTCAACGTGTAACAGCGGCTTTAGTTGATTCTTCGTCTGGGGACAATGCCCTTATTCTGGCTAGAGTTGTATTATTTTGCTAGCCGTGTTGCTTTACGAGCATATTTAGAAGGAGACTGCCTGTCTCTTAATACGTGACTGGCGTTGACCGGGAATGCGTGACTGTGTGCTGTCTAGGTTAGCCTCTCACGCAGTCGTTTTTAGGGGACTCGTAGGTAAGCTGAAAGCCACTCAATAAAACTCACTCATTAACCCTTAAAAGTTTAACTTACTTGAACGTAATCAGATGGTAGAACATCTCCGTTTCTCCATGATCGTCATCATGCTCGTGCTCTCCATGCCCTTCGTTTCCGTGTGATTCGTGTTCTCCGTGATGACCGTGATGTCCGTGCCCCGTGGTTTCCTCTCCCTCCCCTCCTTCGCATTCCTCCTCCTCCTCCTCGAATTCCTCCGGGTCGTACTTCCATATTCTCGTTCCTATAGCATATAGCGATCAAAAGGATAACATATGCGAACTCGAGGACAAACGGTTGATCGCTAAAGCGGTTCAAATTGCGTGAGTAACCGTGTAACAAATTGTTTGAAGTAAGCTGAATAATGTAGTGTAAACGGAAGGCCACGGAATGCATCGAATCCACATTGGTCATTTGCTATCTAAACGTTACCTTAAATTGAGGTTACAAGTCCCTCCTACGAAAGCGTCCAACCCCACTCCCTATGCTAAAGAAAGAGAGAAGCTAAGCCCTCACTTGAGCTCCTTCCAACAATGAGCCTTCTTGAAAACAAACCCTTCGTGGTAATAAACACTCAATTTGCGTGACATGTGAACTAAAAAAGCATGGTATTCCTTTGTTTATTTATTCAACTCAAGCGTGATTTACCTGTTAAATAGGAATTTTAAATATATAACCATAATTGTACTCTGAAAGCATTTTGGACCTCGTTTCTCCCAGTGTCAAACAATGAATCTGTTGTGTTGGCTTCTCATATATGTTCAATTCTGTGTAGAATTTTCTTCCTATGGTGCAGAGCAGGTGGGTGAGACCATTCAACTGAAAGAAACTGAGTTGTACTTTCTTATGATGCTGTTGTTCTTTCTTTTGTGGCCGTGATTTAAAATACTTACGTCTAACCATTCAAATGAAAGCTACTGAGCAGTACTTTCCTGTGGTGCTGTTTATTATGCTGTACAGGGTGGTTCTAAATTTTGAGTCTGTGGATGAAATCCTAAAGTGTGACCATTCAAATGAAAGCTTCTGAGCAGTACTTTCCTGTGGTGCTGTTTATTATGCTGTACAAGGTGGTTCCAACTTTCGAGTCTGTGGATGAAATCCCAAAGTGTGACCATTCAAGTGAAAGCTACTCAGTAGTGCTTTCTTGTGGTGCTGTTAGGTACGCTGTACAAGGTGGTTCTAACTTGTCAGTCTGTGAGTGAAATCCTTAGGCGTGACCATTCATATGAAAATCGACGTTCGTACGGCGCTGTTCATTATGCTTTAAAAGGTGAGACATTCGATATGAAGAAAGCATTTCAGTTTAACTGTGCCTTACGATGGAGCAGTTTGTTATGTTGGTTAATTCACTTTCATCATTTAAAAGATTACAGAAACTCATTAAGACTTACCTATGGAGCGAACATCACTCTTGTCACCGAATAACGACTTCAGCATCTTGGAGTTCACAAAATTTGCCCCATGCTTGCACACTTCCACCATATGCCGGCCGTCCGGCTTCAACAGCGACTGCATCAGGCTTGTGTACTCCTTTAGTCGTTTCGCCCCCATCTCGTTGATCACAGGGATTGCAGACTGGTCCCAGATTGCATCAAACTGCCCCGAAACCTCCACGGTGTAATCAAATATGTCGCACTGGTACAGAGTGATATCTTGGCCTTTCGCTTCGTACACGTTAACCATTTTCTTCGGCGTGATCTTTTCCGAGCGGAGCTCGTATTCCAGCTCAGCGTCGCGGAAAAACGCTTTGATGTAGCGACCGTTGATTTCTGCGCCTGTGATAGCGTGACCTTGCTCTGCTAACCACAACATATCGTGGGTCTTTCCACACATAGGGACGAAAATGCGAAGATTGCTTCGCCCCGCGGTCAGCTTTTTGATATTTTTCATCAGAATGGGATCGACCTTTTGGAGGTATTCTGGATCCTCGGATTTCTTGGTTGTTTTCTGAACATTGGTTTGCTGTTTGCCTCGTTTCTTGTCAGCTTTGGGCGCCATGTTGGTTTCAGTTTGTTTTAGTTCGTTCCCAGTTTCGCTTGTGATACAGGCCTGCAGAGACTGATGGGAATGTCTCGTTGACGAGCTGTTTATCACTTCATCACTTTATTTCAATACAATTTTAAAATGTTTTTATCGCGTCTTTCTCGATTTGCGTGACAGGAAATTTAGACCTACAATACGGGTCATCAGACCTTGGGACACTTGTCAAAAAAATTAAACTAGGAAACTAGACACTGCATAATTCAATCTTTTAAACGGTAACATATTTTCTCCTTTCGCTGTCTCCTGTCGAGTACCCCCACCCCAATGCAATGTCGAATTATGAGGGCCGTCCAAGGACTAGTCTTGCTTTTTAAGATCGTTAAAACTTAACATATAAGGGGGAGAGGGGAGGAAGCGGGAACTGTCCCAAGACACATCTAACTTGCAATATGCAAATTCTTAAAATTGTTAAGTGAACTATATAGTGTTTTAAATGTAACTTTCAGGGCGAAAATCGGCAGAAAAATAAATATAGATCGAGATATATGCCTGTTAATTTTTGCAAAGCAAATTTATTCTTGGTTTTATGATAAAATCCTGGAGCAAAATACTGTGGCAAGCTGTGTTAAACCAATATTACATGACGGTAGGATCGAGTGCTCTTCAGATTAAGTCAAAATATTCTTGTCCCTAACGCGTCAAAACAGTCTAAAGTGAAAGCCCTCCTAACCTCTACTCCCCCTCCTCCATTAATCTCGTCTTTCCATAAAACAGATTTTGTGATTAAGTCCTGTTTTTAATTACCTTCTTTGTCTCCATAGACTAAAAAGGAAAAAGTGAACTCGACTTCGTTACGCTTGGAAAAGCACTAGTTATATGCAGATTACTTGCTCGATTGCTTTCAACGTTCCGACTTTATTGAGATGCAAGGAGAAATAAATTCAGCTTTCTCACACACTGCTGATAGGCATGTCAAGCTGACCGCCGGCTTTTGCACTCATCTTTTTCGCTAAGAAAAGCTTAGCTGAACACAAGTGTCACCGAGGAAGCTAGTGGAGACACTAACTGCTTTTTCTTTTCTTGTGACATTTGCAAACAATCTGGCATTTATAGTTTCCTTTACGAATTTTGCTTAAGTCTTAATCAAATATTATTTTAACATTAAGCATTTTAAGATGTTACTGATAACTCGTCCTAACCCCTTCCCATTAAGAGACCATCTGCAAAACCAACCTCTTGGGGTTAGTGAGGTCTGACATTAGACAACCCTCCCCCCCCCCCCCCCCACCCTCCCTTTCCCCACCACCACTCTCTCTGGGGCTTAATAGATCTTAAAAGGTAAATGCTACAGCCTTATCTTTGGCAAGTTTTGTATTATTCTACGCTTTCTGGAGCATCTTAACGAAGAAATTCTCCTTCTGTTTCTTAGGGGCTGCACACGGTGTGGACTCAAGTGAACTTGCCTTCAGGCTTGCCGCCATTGGAGCTATGAGAGAAGGTAAAGTAGAATTCCAAAAACATCCAGCCAGTTTTGGACTTTTTTGTGGGCTGCAAAACTTACGATAAACTTTAAGCATCATTTGGTACACGACCGAGTCAGAAGGGGCATGGGTCTATTCCTTAGATGACGTCACAAACTGCTTTGCATGCATGTTTACAAAGTCTTACCGCGATGCAAATCAGTTTGTGACGTCAAATCAGGAATAGACCCACGCCCCTTCCCAGCTCTGTCATGTGACACATGATGGCTAGATTTCGTAACTTTTACAGCCTATAAAAACGTTACGATTTGGCGCAAGATTAATTTTAGCGAATTGGAAAACAATATTTTGGGGCTAGGTGCACCTTTTTCTGTATTTGGCTGTTTTTCCACGGCACAGGAGTAGAACTTGAAAACGTTGGCCCAGGTTTTTCAAGCTGCAATCCATTTCAGTCCTCACCATCTGTTCCCAAAGAGGTTTACTTGCAGTTGTAGTGAACTGCCAAGGTTGCAATCCATACTTTTTTGGTTTGTTTGCTGTCAATATGTCTTTCCGCTTTTCAAAGTAATAATGAAAGTACGTGCGAGCTACTTTAAACTCTCCGATTTTCATGCAGTTTTGGCTCCTCTTGAAGTTGAATACGGATTCGCGACCAATCTGAAAACGAACAAGATCAGACAGTAAGGTTTCTCTGCTCTTCAGCGCTATAAAAGTCAGTGGACTGTTACAGCTCAGTTTTTCACCGAGTTTCCTGTTGGTCTCTCTGCAACTGTTTTGTTTTCACGGTAGCTCAACATTAGTTTATTTGGCACTGAAGAGGGAAACTAAATTGAGGGTGCAAAAAAAGGGAAAAAATCATCCAACGCAATTATCTGTCGTTAACCTTCCTTTTTACCTTCTAAAGCCGTTCGTTTTGCAAAACGTTTTTGCAAAGCAAAGGTTATTACTCGACGGCAAAGCAATCTCTTTGTTTGTTCCGTCTTGGTTGTCCATTGCAAGTGAAGAGTAAATTTTTGGTGTGCGCAAATTTCATTCTTTCTTCACTCTCTGGCGGCTTCCTTTTCATATAGTTTTCCTTTTAATGTAACTTGTAATCAATGACTCAACACATGCTACAATCTGATTGTTTTCTGTGTTTGGTTTCGTCGATCTGCCTGTCAGTAAGTGCAGACTATTTATTGCAATTTGGTGAAAAAGTCAATCAGTTTTCGCTGTATGCATTAAGCCTGACAGTCGCCACAGTTTTTCGTCAATGAACTCGTTGAATCCAAAGGAAAGTTGTTTTGTGTCAGCCAATGGAACGAAGCCTTCGGAGAGTCCTTTATAGCAAATTACTATCTTAGATTCTTATTTGTTTGTATATACCCATCGCTTGCGTGGTCATACTTTACTCCATCATCCTTATCAAGCTCAAGTCACAAACGATTCCGGGCGAGCAGTCAACCAACGCTTTGCACCTACAGGCGAAACAAAACAGAGGGGTGCTAAAGATGGCCATTCCTATCGTGATAGTTTTTGTACTGTGCTTTGCACCTTTAAGTATTTACAACTTATTGGAATACTTTGTACGGGACAGTTAACCGTGTGGCCACATTATTTACTGGCCGATTGTGTGGTTTGTTTCCGGCTCATATTTTGCCATCAACCCTTGCATTTGTTTACTATTAGTAGCAATTATCGTGTAGCTCTTAAAAATCTCCTAAAACGTAACAACCGTCTAGACCCACTGTAAACAGTAAATAGAAAAATATTTCGTTAGATTGCTACTAAAAATCTAGCTTGATATTATGGCCGATCAGCGAAACCACACTTGGAGTACAGCCTTATTGTAACAAGTGTGAATTCTTGCTGAATGTAACGAAAAGTGTTCCTCGAGAAGAAAACAAAGTGAATGATCAAGGAGGAACATTTGGGTAATAATCTACGAGCGCTGTATTACGAAATGGTTTTTGGGCTGCTCGACCATGCATTCCTCAGGAAAGATGAGAACACTCAATTACAGTAGCACTCTCCTGTTCATGAAACATTAGGTATACTCAAGCAAGCTGGAAGAAGAATCCCTCAACCTTTCAGCATTCGTCGTGAAAGTCCTCTTTGCATACGGAATAGAACGCCTAGATTCCTAATAATGCTTTGCCTCTCTGATACTCCAAAAAAGTGTTTTTTTTTTTTTCAAATGACCCCCTTAAAATCCGAGTCATGTTACTCCGCTATAGGACAAATTTATATTGTGAGCGTCACCTTCACTTATGTTGCTCTGTTAAAACAGTAGTGTTATATGCAATATGTAAAATACTGTACAAATTAAGTGTGTCTTATTTTTAAAAAAATCTACGAGCACCTGCCTGGAATTTATAATAAGTATTCGTTACTTATTGACATTTGACTGTTCTGCTGACAGAAATCTCCAGTTGTCTCGTTCAGTTGTGCATTCTGACAAAGCTCATGTGCAAACAGTGAAAAATTGATCTTTCACTCACTTGCCACACATGGTCATTGATGAAAAGACAAATGGAACATGCCATTTTCCCGCGCCTTGCGCCGGCTACATGTCGTTGCTTCGTATTCTGATTGGCTCGTTACGCGCTGTTTCGGTCTGTTGTGTTTTCTAGAGTAATTTTGGTTTTACGAAACTCAGTTGAAAACCGCACTATGATGACTTTATTTTGTTGCAGCTTTCCCCAAAGCCGCCCCTCTTATTTTGGAGCCGATCATGTCCGTTGAAGTGAACGTTCCTCAGGAATTCCAGGTAATTTGCGCGTTTAGACGGTTCTATTTGTTCGAATTAGGCTAAAAAAAAAGTACAGTCAAGGAATAGAGTGAAGCAAGAAATAACACAAGTTGAAATGAAGTTTTGAGAGGTTATAGATCCGCTGAATAATTGGTAAGATCTTGCTGACTGTGTACTCAACATCCGCTTCAGTACAGATGATCACATCATTGGGCAATGACGTTAAGCCGTTGCCTTATCTCCTACACCTCCACACTTGCATGGGACATAAAAAACACACACACACTGATCGAAAAGAATAGAAAACGTAGTTTCCGGTGCTGTGCTCCGCTCTCACAGACATACAGTTTCACGGTGTCCCGATTGCTAGGCCGGATGGCCAGCGAGAGGACTAGACACTTAAATAAGTTGTTGGAGCTTATCGAGAAAATACTGAGGCCAGGTTTTTTTGTAGTGAACGACGCTGTTTGTTTGTTTCAATCTACTTTTATCAGTAATGATTCAGGCTTCCGGCACAGAAACGCTTTTAACACCCATCTCATATTACCAGCTGAGCTTGTCTTTGGCTTTACGTATAGGGAACCGTCATTAGTGGGCTTAACCGCAGGCATGGTATGATTACGGGCACAGACGCGGCGGAAGGATATGTGACAATCTATGCGGAGGTGAGTCTAAAACACAACTTATGAGAATTTAGGCACAGCCATAAAAAGTCCTGGTGGTAGAAATGATGTTTCTGTGGTGGGTCTCATTTTCCTTTTCCCTTCCTCTCCTCAACTTTCTTTTTCTTTTCGTTTTCCTTTGCCCTTCAGGTTTTCCTTGCCTTTGCTTTTCCAATGCCTTTCCTTAAGTTCTTTTTTTGTTTTCTTTCTTCTTCTATTTCCTCTTTTTTTCAATTTTTTTGTCCCGAAAATGACAACTCTGTACATTCTAAACATGATTTTGGAAATCCAGCGAATGAACTTGGCTGTCAACTGTTCTTTAATCTTTGAACGACCCTTGTCACTTTCCGGTAACTGATCTTCATTTCCATCAGGTTCCGCTGAATGATATGTTTGGATATTCAACCGACCTGCGATCGCAAACACAGGTAAATATACCTCAGATAAAGTTAACTGGAACTCTGACATAAACCAAGGAAGTTTTGGGAAAAAAGTGAATAGAAAAGTCGCGATGTAAAGATTGACGAAGATCCGAGATACGAAGACGTCAGCACAGACTATAACTTAAAGAATCGAAAACCTCATCAGCCTCATAGGCAACGCCTATAATTCCAGGATGGCGACAGTCAATTGACGACATTTCCCTTATTTATCTCGATTCTATGAGCCATTAGAATCAAAGTTTGTTCATATCTCAAACCGTCCTGTCATCTCGAAAAGAAAACTCTTCCTAGTCCCCAGTCGTTCAGCTACCATTAAGTGAAGTCTCGATGGTGAACAAGCCTGCTGTATGGGACCAGAGTGGAATGCCTCTTCGCCTTGTCTGAGCTCTTCAAATTCAATCCTCAGATAAGATGCTAGTGAGTTTTCACGGTGTAGCTTAATGACTGGAACGGTGAACGGTTCTCCAATTTCATTTCCGCAGTTCATATATGATTTATTTCATACACATCATTCACAGTTCTCCAATTGTTCCGTTATACAACCTTCCAATGTACTCTTTAAAGGCAGTTTTTCATTGCCACTACGTTCCATTTGAGAATTGACGAGACAGGTAGTTCACAGCTTCCATGAAGGGCCATAAACCCTGTCCCCTCAACCTCGTTCCCAAGGGACGGGAAGAGGAGAGACCCTGCAAACGAGGTTGCCTGTCCCCTGTCTGTAGATAAACCACACACAACCCATAATCCCTCGATTTGCCCTGACGAAGGGCTAGAGCTCGAAACGTCAGCTTTCGAATCTCTTATATGGCCAATTTACATTATCAACTCAGTTGATAAAACCAACTTTTGGTGTATCATACTAAATCATAACACCGGTTACAGCTAACACCCTTGATTGCACCATATTGTACCTGTTATACCTCAGATAAAATCGTAATCCTTTTGGCTTATGTACATTTAAGTGTGTAATGTTGTTAATGACCTATGAACTATCAATAAAAATTAATGATAATAATGATAATGATGATGATAATGTTAATGATAATAATAATAATAATAATAACAACAACAACAACAACAATAATAACAACAACAATACTTATCCAGAGATCTGTTCTATTGGGGTCGGCAAGGATCCTCAGGAAAGTGCTGGAGATGTAGACAGGAGAGGGAAAGTACAATGAAGAACGCTGCTTGATTTCCCACGACAACATGTTGTTGCCCGGAGCCAATGAAAACCAGATATTATTTGAGATTATTAGCAATAATAATAATAATAATAATAATAATAATACCTTACTTAGGTGTGAATCCCACTGCAACGTGTGGCTCAAAAGCTGATGACAGCGCTCTTTATAGTCCTGTTTTCTTCCAAAACAAATCCATGGTTTTCTTTGACTTACAGGGCAAAGGGGAATTCGCCATGGAGTACTGCAAATACTTAGCTGCCTCACAACAAGTGCAAGCCGAACTTATGGAGAAATTTGATTTGGAAAGACTGAAGAGAGCTAAATCAAAGATAACAGAGGTCTTTCCCCTAGCGTTATATTTCAAGGACTTCTCAAGCATCGCAAGCCCCGCAGCATTGGTCACGCAATCCTGGTCACGTACTCTTTGTCTTGATTTCTTGGTTTGCCGTTCGGAGCAAAAGAGCAGCGTCTTTGGTGTAAAGAGATATTTTCTTGACCAAAATCTCCTTTTCTTGTCTATTCTAGTAAATTATCGGTCGTTAACACAATGCAAAGCTCTGCCCTCCAGTTT